>MU377293.1:0-35034 GCA_022495195.1 Xylaria digitata
GACTTATATTGGTAGAGTTATTTAAAGGTAGGTGGAAGTACCCTTGTAAGCTATTTCCTATTACAAAGTACTGCCAAGATAAGTGGCCAATCCAAGTGGGAGATGCGTTAATATTTTAGATATTGTATTAAAAAATATTACTGCTTGTTATTTTAGGTTTTTTTTTGTTTGTAAAAATAACTTTTTTTTGGTTTTAAAAGTAAATTGTTATGTATTAGCTTTAGCTTTAGCCTTTTGTTTAACTTTACAAATTTTTAATTTTTTTGTTACACATATTTAATACTAGTTATAAATATATAGTTTTAACTTTTTTTTACAACTAATATATTTTTTAAGTTTGCTTTAAGTTTTTTTTTAAAAATAGTATATTTGTTTAAGTTTTAATGTTTAAATAACAAATGTTTAACTTTGTTAATTTTATATAACTTTTTTATTAAGTTTTTGTTAATTTATTATAAAAACTATTAGTTTTATATTTTGTTTGCTATATAAATATAATATTAATATATTATACAGCATGTTTAAAATTTTTTATTATATATTTTATGTTTTATTATGTTAATAACTTATTGCTATAAGTTGTACAATCGTTTTTAAGTTATTAATAGTTTTAAAATTTTGCTTTTGTTTTATTTAATCGTTTTTAATAGTTTAATATTATGTATACTTTTTTTAGATTAATTTTGCTACTGCATTTTTAAGCTATTTTAAGTTATTTTAGTAGTTATATTATTTATATTTGCAATCTTTTTTTGCTGCCGGGCATTGTTTTTTTTTTTAGCTAATTGTTATTTATAAAGTTATTATTTTATGCTTTTTTTTTTAATAGTTTATTTATTTATATAGATTTTATAATTATTAGCGTTTTTTTAGCAAAAACATTTTATATTTTATGCATGTACTAATTTTTTTATATATAAATATATTTTGCATTTTTAATATAGTTTTAAATATGTATTATATGTTTTAATATATTTTATTTGTTGTTGTTGCTTAATAGTTTATTTTGTTTAAACTTTTATTATAAATACTTTTATTGTTTTAAAGTTTTTTTTGTTTTGTAGTTGCTTAAGCTTTTTGCACTTTTTATATAATGCTTTTTTTGTTTGCAATTAAAACATTTAACATAGTTTAATTCTTTTTTAAAAAGCTTTATAGTATTTATAGCTTTAAGTTTTATTAGTTTTAAATATATTTTTGTTGCTATAGTTTATGTTTTTTAAGTTTGTTTTATATTAGCTGTAAAATTCCATTTTTGTTTTTTTTTTTTGTTGTTGTTTTTTAAACAATTAATTGTTAATTTTAATTGTTTTAACTATATATTTTTTGAAGTTTTTTAGTTAATTATTTTTATAAAGTTTATTTTAAACTAGATTTTTTTAGTTTTTTGTAAAAGATTATTAATAATATGTTATTATTGTTTTATAAAGTTTATAATATTAGTTTGCAAAACTTTGCTGCATATTTATATGCTAGTTTGGTTTGTTTAATTTTTAGCAGCTATTGTTTAGCTTGCTGCCTTTTTTTCGGATTATTATACATGTTTGTTAAAGCTTTAGCGAATTTGTTTATATTTTTACATACATTTTTAGTTTTAACGCTTTAGTTATTTTTTTTTGTTTTTATGTATTTTTTTATTTGCGGTTTAAACTATTTTAACGCATTTTTTGCTAAAAATTCCGCTATACAAAAAACTTTTTTTTTTTTTATTTTAGAAATTTTTTTTATAATGTTAAATATAAGCTTTAATTTAAGTTAAAAATTTTTTAAAGTGTTTTTAAGATTTTTTAAACTTGTTTAGTTTGTTAAGCTTGTATTGTTTAATTTTAAGTGCATTATTAAATTAATTTTTAAGTTGCTAGTTTGTGCGTTATACATTAGTAATTTGCTTGTTAAAATGCTAATTTATTAATTTAAGTTAGTTAATTTTTGTTTGTAACTAATTTAAGGCAATAGTTACTGCTTTTAAAGTTAGTTTTATAAATTTTGCTATTTTGTTTTATATTTACGCAATACTATACAATATTAAATAAGTCGACTGTTTAAAATGTAATAATTGGGTTTTATTTTTATAGTATGTAATCTTTTTATATAAGTTGGTTTATTTATAAGTATAAGTTGTTATATGGTTTATATAACTAGGGAAAAGGTAACATTCGGTAAAAAGTAACATAAAAAGTATTATGTAAGTGTAATAAAATATTGTTAAAAGATAACTTTTTTATAATAAATTTTAAAAACTAGACTATAAGTTTAAATTAAACAGTAAAGTAAGGAAAAACTATTACTAAGTATAAAAAAAATTATTTATGTTTTTATAGTATTTTTTTTTTATATATTTTTTGGATACTTTTGGATAAAAACTTATTTTAAGTAATCTGAATACCTTTAAATAGAAACCTATTCTGAGTATTTTGGATACTTCTGGATAAAAACTTATTTTGAGTATTTATTACGTGATTTCTGCGCTTATGATTGGCTGTAGCTTGTTTCCTGGTCCAGCCTTTTATTACGTTTATAACCGCGCTAGGTTTTCCTTTTAGGCCGTCTTTTTGTTGGTTTATAACAATGCCTATGTATTAATTTTTATAAACGAATTTTATGCATTTTAAATAATTTTTAAATATTTAAGCTTGTAATAACGCGTTATTTTAAATACAAATTATTTAGCAAGCTAATTTAAAAACAAAACATATAGCTTGTTATATTTTTTTTTTTAACTGCTGCTAACATTTCTGTTAGTTTTAACTACAGTTACTACTAACTACGCTTTTATTTTAATTATTTTTAAGCCTTATTTATTTATTTATTTTATTTAAATTATTGTTTTTATTATGCTTTTTTGTTATTAACATTATTAAACTTGTTAAACGCGCTATTATAAGTTTAGCTATTATAAAATGCTTTTTTATATAACTAGTTTTTTTTATATATTATTAATATTAAAACGCTATTACGTATACGTTTTAACTTTAAACTAGCTTGTTTTTAAAAATTATTTATATATATAAAAAAACATCTTTGTTTTTTTATACTAGCTATAATAAAAGCTATAAAACTTGTTAAATTATAAATTGTTTTATATTATTTTTTAATACAAATTGCTGTTTATAATTTAAAACTGTTTAAATATTTAAACTTTTTAAATAAAACCAATAACGTATCCCACAAGCTAGTTTTGCACACAAGCAAGTTTTGCACATAAGCAAGTTTTGCACTTTGGCTTGGCGTACCCTGAAGGCTAATTTATATGCAGGAGTACTTACTCCACTTTATTATAACTTCGCGAAAAAGGGTTGTACGAAAATAAACTTGGCATTATTAGATTTGCAATTAAATAAAGAATTTAAAGACATTTTTCTTTATTTTCTAACTATTTTATTTAAAGCGTTATTAAAAACTACGCTAAAATAATTTTTGCAAATTTGTTTTTTTAAAGCTATACGCCTAAATAAAATAGCTAGAAAATAAAAGAAAATATTATTAGATTCGTTATTTCATTGTGAACCTAATAATACTAAGTTTATTGTTGTACAACTTTTTTTCGCGAAGTTATAATAAAGTGGAGTAAGTACCCCTGCATATACCTGCATATAAATTGGCTTACAAGGTACGCCAAGAAAATGCGAAACTTGCTTGTGTACAAAACTAGCTTGTGGGATGCGTTAATTAGTTTTAGCTATTATTATAAGCTTTTTTTATAATAAATATAATTATTAACAGCATTATTAAAAAGTTATTTTTTAAAGCATTATATAAATATATTTTAAAATTTAAACTTTTTATTAAAAACAATTTTATTTTAAAAAAAGTATTATTAATATAAAACTAGCTATATAAATTAATAAATTAATAACGTAATATAACGTATAATATAAGCTATTAAAACATATAAGCTATTAAAACACTTTTTTGCACTTTTATACATATAAGTTAAATAATTTAACTATAACATATTAAATTAATTAAATTTAATTAAATATATTATTGCTAAATGTGTCACGTTTGGGAAGTCTTTTAAGGTTAGGTACAATATAATGTATATTTTGTATAGTAGGTTTTATATAAGACTAAAGCTTGTAAAAGCAAAGAATAGTGTGCAAAGCATACTTGGATAAATTATAGTAATATAAGCAGACAGAATTAGAAAAAGTATATTTTAATTAGTAGTTTAGTTGGTAGTGCACTTGAATTATAATAATTATTTTTTTTTTTTGTAGTAGGTTGTTTTAACTTAGGTATAAGGTCAAATGTTGTTATAAGTGGTGCTAATATAATTAAGAATAAAATTATAACAGAGTGTAATATAAAATTAAAAGCTAGAAATTAATTAGAATTAGTAGGAAATAAGTGTAAACAATAAGAAAAGTGGTGTAAACAATAAGAATTTTCGGCCAATAGAAAAATTCCGCGCATTTTAAGTAATTTTTAAATACTTGGGCCTGCAATAACGTGTTGCTTTAAACGCAAATTATTTAGCAAGCTAATTTGAAAACAAAGTATATAGCTTGTTATGTTTTCTTTCCTTTTTTTTTTTTTTTTTTTTTTTTTTTTAGCTGCTGCTAGCATTTCTTGTTGGTTTTAGCTACAGTTGCTGCTAATTACGCTTTTATTTCAATCTTTTTTAAGCTTTATTTATTTATTTTTTTATTTAAATTACTGTTTTTATTGTTTATTATTTTTTTATTATGCTTTTTTGTTGTTAGCGTTGTTAGACTTGTTAGGCGTACTAGTGTGAGTTTAGTTGTTGCAAGAAGCTTTTTTGCATGATTAGTTCTTTTGTGTGTTATTAATGTTAAAGCGCTGCAGTATATGCGTTTTAACTTTGGGCTGGCCTGCTTTTAAAAGTTTTATGTGCATACAAAAAAACAACCTTGTTTTTTTGTACTAGCTGCAGCAAAAGCTATAAAACTTATTAAGCTATAAATTGTTTTACACTATTTTTTTATACAAATTGCTGCTTATAATTTAGATTTTTTTTATAATATAATTTAAAGCTGTTTAAATGTTAAAGCTTTTTAAATAAAGCAAATATATGTTTTAAGCTTGTTATATTAATAATAATAACCTTGCTTTGCTAATTAAAGTTAATATAAATGCTAATATTTTTTAAGCAAGTTTAAAAGCTTATTGTAAAGAAATTGTAGCTGCTTAATTTCAGCTTTTTTAAAGTTTTTATTATTTTTTTACGGTTTATTAAGCTGCATATAATATAATTAATAAAATTAAAAATAACAAAGTAGCTATATTTTTTTTTATTTTATTTATTTTATTTTGCTAACTTAAGTATAATTAAAAATATTTTTTAGTTTATAAAGCATATGCAGCTAAATAACGCTGTTTAATACGTTTGTTTATTTTTTTTATTGCTGCTAACGCTATTAATAGTTATTATAATTTTTGTTTTATATTTAAAGCTAACTTGCTTAAACTGCAAAATAGCATACTTAGTATTATTAAATAACTATGTTGCATTTTTAGTTTTTAAATACTGGTTATATTGCTTAATATTTAGCAATAAAACAATTTGTTAAAAAAGTTGAAAATTTTATTAAAACTAACATTAATAACGCGTTTTAAAATGCTTGTAACAATAAGTTAAAATATAATAATATATTTAAATTTAATACTGAATAAGGTTAGGTTTAGTTAGCATATAGCTTATTAGTAAAGCGTAAACATTTTTAAAGTTTAAAATAGTAAGTTCAATTTTTATTACGCTAAAATTTCAGGTTTTGCTAACGTTTTTTAAAACCGATATTTTAGAACTTTATTAAAGATTAATTAATTCAGCTTTAAGGTTTTTTTATGCTAAAAACGCTAGCCTAAGTAGCCTTAATTTTTATTATTTTTTTTTATAACTTTGTTGTTTTTTGAATTTTTTAATAAGTATAAAAGTAATAATATTAATAGCTAACACTTACTAATTGTATTTATTTAGCTAGCTTTTTTATTTAACTTTATAATACAGTTTATTTTAATATATTATTTTTTTTATTATATTTTTTACTTTTTATTTATTTTTAGCATTTTTTAATGCAGGCATAAGTAAGGTGTTTAAGGTTTTAGCTATTTAAGATTTTAATAATTATATAAAAAATATGTTATAAATTCGATTATATTGCTGTAAAAGTGTTAGGCAATACGCCTATAATCTAACCGTTTTTAGGATTTTAAAAGGTTTAATAAACTTAAAAGCTAACTTGCAACTTTGGAATTTAAGGTTTTAAGTTGATAAAGCTACTAATTTTTTAGTACAAAAACTTTTAAAAATATGTTTAACGTTATAGTTTTTTATATATTTTTTAATTATATTACGCTATTAATTTGTTAATTTATTGCAAATAGTTTTTAATTTGTATAGCTGGTTTTATATTAATAGTATTTTTTTTAAAGTAAAATTATTTTTAATAAAAGGTTTAAATTTTAAAATATATTTATATAATGCTTTAAAAGGCAACTTTTTAATAGTGCTGTTAATAGCTACATTTATTGCAAAGAAGGCTTGTGGCAGTAGCTAGGGCTAATTGGTTTGTTTATTATTAATAAAACATTAGAAGTAGCTTTTTATAATTTAGTTTATTTTTTCGGTTTAGCCATTAGTTTAAAAATAAAACGCAATTAAAAGTTTTTTCTTGATTTTAAAGTAGTAATATAAATTTAACTAAAATTAATTAATAAAAACAAAATTTTTGTTAAAAATTATATTTGTAAGGGCTTTAAAACAACATTTTATTTTTTTATAAAATAAAACTGCTAGCTAAATAACAGTAATAATAGTGTTAACAAAGAATAAATGTATAAGTTTAGTAAATTAGTTAACTATTACAAATATTATGTTAACAATAGTTTTATAATAAAATGTTTTAAATAATTTAGTAATAAAGTTTATAAATAGTTTTTTTATAAAGCTAATAAGTATTAAAAAAGCATTTAAAGCATTATATTTTTAATAATGTTTTATTTTAAATCCAAAATAAATAGCGCATTTAGTTATATAGTTGTAAACATTTGCTTTTATAGTTTGCTAATAAAACTTTTGCTGTAATAGCTTTAATATACAATTTTAACCAAAGTGTTTAGCTATAAAATCATTATAATACAGTTTAATAAGCTAAAAATAAATTAATTTTTTAAAAAAAATATAAGCTTTGCTTTTATATTATAATAAAGATTTTTTAATAAATTATTAAAGCTTTATAAGCTGTTTACTTAAAAGTTGTTTGCATAATTAACAACATTTAAAATCTTTTTTTTAAATTTAAAGAATTAAGTTTTATAAACTTTGTTAAATTTTTAAGTTTTAAAAGTTTTTATTATTTGTAGCTATATGTGCGCAGTAACGTATAACTGCTTGTACAAAAATAGTACATTCTATAGCCGATTTAGTAGCAAAGATCTTTTTTGCAAAAGTTCTAAAAATATAATTCTTTATTTTAGCATTAGCTACTTTAATTTTCCGTTTTAACAAAAAAAATAAATTAGCATTTTAAGCCTTATAAGCTATATAATTAAAGCGGCGCGAAAACGCATTAGCTTTATTTTGCTTGCCTTTCTTATATTTAATAATAAAATCAAAAAAAGCTAAATATATATATTATTAAGCTTGTTTGCTATTTAATTTAAGCGTTTTTATAAAAGCTTACAAATTAGCATAGTTAGTTAGAACTTTAATAAGTAATTTGCTTTTTTATAAATAGTGCTGCTAATACTTAAAACATTTTATAATAGCAAGCATTTTTTAGTTAAAAACACTATATTTTGTTTTTATATTATTAAACATGCAAAAGTAAAACAAAACAAGTTATTACTATTTTTAATCGTTTTTTTATAATAATGTTTTTGTTAGCGCTACTTTAAAAAAATTAGTTTTTATTAATATTTGTTTTTTAAAATTAAAATATATAAAAAAAATAGCTTTTTTAAATAAGTTTTTCAGCTTATTAAAAGCTGCATACGTTAAATTATTTAATAAAATTTAATTTTTTTTTGTTTTAGTTGCGCCTTGTTTTAAATACTTAGTTAATAAGGCTATAACTTAAAAATACTTTTTAATAAAGCAGCAATAAAAGTTATAAAACCTTAAAAATTTTTATAGTTTATAACAAAAACAAAAAAATAATTAGTTCTAAATAATGTTAACATAGCTAAAATTTATTTTAACTTTTTTGCCAAATATAACATATTTTAAAAAGTTAAATTTCTTTTAATAAAACTAGCATTTAAAAAATTTAACATATAGTTCTGCTTTTTATAATCTTTAAATAACGTTTTATACATATTTTATATAAAACTTTCTGTTTATTAAAAACACAAATATATTATTTATATATATAAAACAAAAAATATTTAAAATATTATTAAATACTTTTTATATATAATTCTAAAAAGTAGCAAAAGTATTATACAAACTTATAAGTATAACAAAAAATTTATAATAATTATATTTAATACAAAAAGCTGTTTTTTACTTGTTTTTTTTTTTAACTTGTATATAATAATAAACGTTTTTAAAGTCGATTTTAATAAAAATTTTAGCATAAAACAGCTTATTTAACATTTCTAAAATAAAAATAAAAATAAAACAATTTTTTACCATAACTTTATTAAATTTTTTATAGTTAACATATAAGCGTAAGCCTTTATTTTTCTTAGGTACAAAAAGAATTAAAGCGCTTGCAAAGCTTTTAAATTTGCATATTTTTCTATTTTTTAACATCTTATCAAGCCAAATTTATAAAGCTATTAGCTTATTTTGTGCTAAAAAATATATAAAATAATAAAAAACTATAACATTGTTTTACAAATTTATTACAAAATCATTACGCTTAAAATAAAAAAGTAAGCTAGCTTTATTATTATTAAAAAAATCGGCTAAGTTATAAAACTTAGCTAAAACTTCCTTAAGTTTTAACTAAGTTAAAAATAACTTCACTTTTTTAAGTTATACAAGTTTAAGCAATTAAATAATTATTTAACAAAACTTTTAATTATAACAAGCTTTTGCAAATTAAAAAGCTGTCACTAGTTTAAAGTGTTTTAACCATAGTTTAAAATACTATTAATTAAAGCCTAAGTTTAATATAATACTTTAATTTTTTAAAGTTAACTAAAATAGCAAAACAAAACTGCCTTTAAGTTTATTATCTCTGTTAATAGCAATATAAGCGCAGCAGAATTTTTAAATAACCCTGCAGCTGTTAATTAATTTATAAAAAACCTAATAAGCGCTATAAATAAAAAAAGTGCTATTAGCAGCATGTTATAAAAAATAAGTACAAAAAAAAGCTTTTTTTAATTTATAATAAAAAGCAAAAATATAATTAATATAATTGTATTTAGCATATAAATCTAAATCAGCATAAGTTTAAATAAAAAGTTTTTTAAAAAATATAATATAAATATTACAAAAAGTATAAAAACGTTATAAAATTAAAATATAAAGCTATTAACTAAACTTAAACTTAATATCTTTAAAGATTAAGCCTACTTATTTTTTTTTTAGCTATTATTTACATAACTTTTTAATAAAAACTTAAATTAAATATAGTTAGCATTATTATTGTTTTTAAAACAGTACTTATTTAAATTATAAATAGTTTAAATTTTTTAAATTTTTCGCTTTTTGGTTTTCTAAGGTTACAAGCAATTATAATTTATATGCTTTATTTAGTTACAATTAAAGCATTTTATATTTTTTATAGCTAACTTATAGTTTTTATATAAGTTGTTATTATTGTAGGCGTGTTTTGCTAAAAAATAAAAGCTGTTGCTATTTAATAAGGATTTTTTTATAATATAACGCTTATGTTTGTTGCTAATACTGTTTTAATTAAAACTTTTTTAGTTATTGTTAATATAGTAGCTATTGTACTTTTTAGTTATATTAACATGTTTTTAGCTTTAGCAATAATAATTCTTTTTATTTAGGTATTAGTATTATTAAAAGCTTTTGTTTAGTTTAAAGTTAGTTTAAAATTTAAACTGCTTAAAATTCTTTTGGTTTCGATTTTTTTTAATTAGTTTTATTATTTTTTAACGTTGTATAGCCGCATCCACTATGTTAATCTTTTTAGTAAATAATAAGTTAAAATAACTAAATATTTTATTTTAAAGCACAACAGAAAGCTTTTGATAATATAGCATAGCTTTTTTAGAATCAGTTTGCCTACTTTTCTAATCTTTAATTTAAGTAAGATAATAGTTAAAAGTTTTAAAGTTTTGATTAAGTAGCTGCTTAACTGTTTTTAACTTGCTGCTAATATTAGCTTTTAAAAAAGCTAACTAGCAAATAAAGGTTTTAGTTTATACAAAAAATACATTTTAATTATGTTTATATTAATGCTAGTTTTTGCTGTTTAAGCTTTAAATAAAGCTACAGTATTAGTTTTTGCAAGCTTAGTCCATTTTGCTATATGTATACAAAATACGTTTAAAATAACGCCAAAACTTGCATATTAAGCTAATAAATATAAAGCTTAGCTTCTAAATTTATTTAACTTATTTGTTATAAATGAAATTTATTTTAAGTAAAAGATATTTAAACTTAAATAGCTTGTTTAAATTTATATTGCTGTTAAACTTATTATTGTGCTTGTTTTAATAACGTTGCAAATAAAATTTGCGTTTAACTTAGTTCTAAAAATGCTTTTTTCAACTAAAAAATAAAAATAATAATAAAAATAATAATATAAATAGCTTTAAATTAAAAAAGTCATTTTTAGTATAATAGCTAAAGTTAGGTTATTAATTAAAAAAAGTAGTATAATAAAAGGTTTAATAAAAAGTGTTTAAATTGTTAAAGTTTTTTAGATTTTTCAATTTTTTAGTTCCTAAAACCTTTTTTTCTTTTCTTTTTATAATCGTTTTACATGCTTTTTTAAAACGCAGTTTATACAAATCTGATATAAACTACTTTTTTTGCTCTAGTTATTTTTTTAGTTTGTTAAGCTTAGCAGTTAATTAAGCATTTTACTGTTAAAATAATTAAGTAAAAGCTTCTTTTAGTTTTATTATATTAGTATTAAAAAGATTTAAAAGCTTTCAGCTTTTATTATTACTTAAAGATGTTTTGTTGCTATTTCGTAAATAACTTGTATATAAAAGTCCTATAAAAAAAATAAAACAAGCCGGTTGTTTTAAAGCTATAATAATTGTATATTATAAATAACCTTTAAATAAAAGCTTTAAAATTGTTACGTTTAAAAAGTCTTTTAAAGTTAAATACAATATAATATATATTCCGTATAATAGGTTTTATATAAGATTAAAGCTTGTAGAAGCAAAGAATAGTGTGCAAAGCACATCTGGATAAATTATAGTAATATAGGCAAACAAAATCAGAAAAAGCATACTCTAATTGGTGGTTTGGTTGGTAGTGCACTTAAATTATAACAAAATGTTTTTATAACATTTTAACAAGTTTGCGCATTATGCTTAAGCTTGCTATATATTTTACACTTTTGTATGCGCGCTGCACTAGCTTTTATATAACAACTATTTGCACGTATTTTATTCAAAATCTATGCTTTAACAGCTTGTTCAGTCTTAAAATCTTGTTTTTGCTATATAATAAATAACCTTTCATTTTAAATGCGTTTATTTTTATACAGCAATATTAACTAAATTTATAGTTTACTGTTTAAAATGCTACGTTTTTTTTTTTTAATAATTAAACTTTATATATAAATAATGTTATACTTTTTATAATTTAGTTAACAGCTTTTAAAATAGTTTTTAGCAAGCTATTTTGGTGCTATATAACCTTTTTTTTAATATAATTAGCTTAAAATTATATATTTTTAATATTATATAAAATTTATAATTTTTAAAAAAGTAAATGTTTTTTAGCTAATAATAATAATTTAAACAGTATTTTAATTAATAATTTTGTTTTAAACTATAAAATTATATAATTTAAATTGTATAAAACTAATTTAATGCTTTAAAAACTTTTTTAAAAGTTTAATTTAGTTATAAATACTTTGTACGCTTAATAAAACGCTGCAAAAAAATCTTTTTTTTTAATATATATAATATATACTTATGCTAATTTATTAATTTTTTTTGCATAACCCATAACACAAGCTAGTTTTGCACACAAGCAAGTTTCGCACTTTTTTTAAAGTACCCTGTAAGCCAATTTTCTATGCAAAAGTACTTACACCACTTTTTAATAACTCTGCGAAAATAGGTCGTACAACAAAATAATTGGTACTATTAGATTCGCAATGAAATAACGAATCTAATAGTATTTTCTTTTATTTTGTAGCTATTTTATTTGGGCATATAGCTTCAAAAAACCAATTTGCAGGGATTATTTTAGCGTAGTTTCTAATAACGCCTTAAATAAAATAGTTAGAAAATAAAAGAAAATATTATTAGATTCGTTATTTCATTTCAAATCTAATAGTACTAATTATTTTGTTGTACAACCTATTTTCGCAGAGTTCTTAAAAAGTGGTGTAAGTACTTTTGCATAGAAAATTGGCTTACAGGGTACTTTAAAAAAAGTGCGAAACTTGCTTGTGTGCAAAACTAGCTTGTGTTATGGGTTATATATGTTTTAATAAACTAAAACAATTAATATTAAAAAGCTAAAAATAATATAACAAATAAAAAAGCATATAAAAAGTAATAATATTATAGTTTTTAGCGTACAATTTAAATTTAATAAAATAGTAGCTTTTATAACTATTAAAAATTAATAAATAATAAATACTTTTTATATAATGCGCATGTCACATTTAGAAAGTCTTTTGAGGTTAGGTATAATATAATGTATATTTTATATAATAAGTTTTATATAAAACTAAAGCTTGTAAAAGCAAAAAATAGTGTGCGGAGCACACCTAAATAAATTATAGTAATATAGGCAAACAGAATTAAAAAGAGCATACTTTGATTAGTAGTTTAGTTAGTAGTACACCTAAATTATAATAATTATCTTTTCCTTTTGTAGTAAGTTGTTCTAACTTAGGTATAGGGTTAAATGTTGTTATAAGTAGTGCTAATATAATTAGAAATAAAATTATAATAAAGTATAATGTGGAATTAAAAGCCAGAAATTAATTGGGATCAGTAGAAAATAGGTGTAAACAATAGAAAAACTGGTGTAAACAATAGGAATTTCTAGCTAATAAAAAAATTCTGCGTATTTTAAATAATTTTTAAATACCTAGGCCTACAATAACGCGTTGCTTTAGACGCAAATTATTTAGCAGGCTGATTTGAAAACAAAGTATATAGCTTGTTATGTTTTTTTTTTTTTTTTTTTTTTTTTTAGCTGCTGCTAACATTTTTGTTAGTTTTAGCTACAGTTGCTGCCGATTACGCTTTTATTTTAATTATTTCTAAATTTTATTTATTTATTTTTTTTATTTAAATTATTGCTTTTATTATTTATTATTTTTTTATTATGCCTTTTTGTTATTAGCGTTATTAAATTTGCTAGGCGCGCTAGCGTAAGTTTGGCCGCTGTAAAAAGCTTTTTTGTATAACTGGTTTTTTTGTGTATTATTAATGTTAAAGCGCTGCAGCGTATGCGTTTTAGCTTTAAGCTAGCTTGCTTTTAAAAGTTTTATATATATATAAAAAAACAATTTTGTTTTTTTGTACTAGCTGTAGCAAAAGCTATAAAACTTGTTAAGCTATAAATTGTTTTATATTATTTTTTTATATAAATTGCTGCTTATAATTTAAATTTTTTTTATAATATAATTTAAAGCTGTTTAAATATTAAAGCTTTTTAAATAAAGCAAATATATGTTTTAAGCTTATTATATTAATAATAATAACTTTGCTTTATTAATTAAAACTAATATAAATGCTAATGTTTTTTAAGCAGGTTTAAAAGCTTATTGCAAAAAAATTGTAGCTGCTTAATTTTAGCTTTTTTAAAGTTTTTACTATTTTTTTACGGTTTATTAAGCCGCGTATAATATAATTAATAAAATTAAAAATAATAAAGTAGCTATATTTCTTTTTATTTTATTTCTTTTACTTTGCTAACTTAAGTATAATTAAAAGTATTTTTTGGCTTATAAAGCATATGCAGCTAAATAACGCTGTTTAATACGTTTGTTTATTTTTTTTATTGTTGCTAGCGCTATTAATAGTTATTATAGTTTTTATTTTATATTTAAAGCTAACTTGCTTAAACTGCAAAGCCGCGCATTTAATATTATTAAGCAATTATATTACGTTTTTAGCTTTTAAATACTAGTTATACTGCTTAATATTTAGCAGTAAAACAATTTGCTAAAAAAGTTAAAAATTTTATTAAAACTAACATTAGTAACACGTTTTAAAATGTTTGCAACAATAAATTAAAGCATAATAATATATTTAAGTTTAATATTAAGTAAAGTTAGGTTTAGTTAGCGTATAACTTATTAATAAAGCGCAAACATTTTTAAAGTTTAAAACAATAAGTTTAATTTTTATTACGTTAAAATTTTAGGTTTTGCTAGCGTTTTTTAAAACTAATGTTTTAAAAGTTTGTTAAAAATTAATTAATTTAGCTTTAAAGTTTTTTTGTGCTAAAAACGCTGGCTTTAATAGCTTTAATTTTTATTATTTTTTTTTGTAACTTTGTTATTTTTCAAATTTTTTAATAAATATAAAAGCAATAATATTAATAGCTAACATTTATTAATTATATTTATTTAGCTAGCTTTTTTATTTAACCTTATAATATAGTTTATTTTAGTATATTATTTTTTTTATTATATTTTTTACTTTTTATTTGTTTTTAGCATTTTTTAATGCAGGCATAAATAAAATGTTTAAGGTTTTAGCTGTTCAAAGTTCTAATAACTGTACAAAAAATACGTTATAAATTCGATTATATTGATATAAAAGTGCTAAGCAATACGCTTATAATTTAACCGTTTTTAGAATTTTAAAAGGTCTAATAAACTTAAAAGCTAACTTGCAATTTTAGAATTTAAGGTTCTAAGTTAATAAAGCTACTAATTCTTTAGTACAAAAACTTTTAAAAATATATTTAGCGTTATAGTTTTTTATATATTTTTTAATTGTATTGCGCTATTAATTTATTAATTTGTTGCAAATAATTTTTAATTTGTATAGCTAGTTTTATATTAATAATACTTTTTTTAAAATAAAATTATTTTTAACAAAAAATCTAAATTTTAAAATATATTTATATAATGTTTTAAAAAATAACTTTTTAATAGTGCTGTTAATAGCTACATTTATTGCAAAAAAGGCTTGCAGCAGTAGCTAAAGCTAATTAGTTTGTTTACTATTAATAAAACATTAGAAGTAGCTTTTTATAATTTAGTTTATTTTTTTAGTTTAGCTATCGGTTTAAAAATAAAACGCAATTAAAAATCTTTTCTTAATTTTAAAGTAATAGCATAAATCTAACTAAAACTAACTAATAAAAACAAAATCTTTATTAAAAACTATACCTATAAAAGCTTTAAAACACCATTTTATTTTTTTATAAAATAAAACTGCTAGCTAAATAGCAGTAATAATAATATTAACAAGAAATAAATATATAAGTTTAATAAATCGGTTAACTATTACAAATATTATGTTAACAATAGTTTTATAATAAAATGTTTTAAGTAACTTAATAATAAAATCTATAAATAGTTTTTTTATAAAGCTAGTAAATATTAAAAAAGCATTTAAAGCATTATATTCTTAATAATGTTTTGCTTTAAATTTAAAACAAATAGCGCATCCAATTATATAGTTATAAACATCTGCTTTTATAGTCTGCTAATAAAACTTTTGCTATAATAATTTTAATATATAATTTTAACTAAAATATCTAGCTATAAAATTATTATAATACAGCTTAATAAGCTAAAAATAAATTAATTTTTTAAAAAAAATATAAGCTTTGCTTTTATATTGCAATAAAAATTTTTTAATAAACTATTAAAGCTTTACAACCTGTTTATTTAAAAATTGCTTATATAATTAATAACACTTAAAATTTTTTTTTTAAATTTAAAAAATTAAGTTTTATAAACTTTATTAAATCTTTAGGTTTTAAAAGTTTTTATTACTTGCAGCTATATACGTGCAGTAATATATAACTGCTTGCACAAAAATAGTACGTTTTACAGCCAATTTAGTAGCAAAGATTTTTTTTGCAAAAGTTTTAAAAATATAGTTTTCTATTTTGGCATTAGCTACTTTAATTTTTTGTTTTAACAAAAAAAATAAATTAGCATTTTAAGCCCTGTAAGCTATATAATTAAAGCAGCGCAAAAGCGCATTAGCTTTATTTTGCTTACTTTTTTTATATTTAATAATAAAATTAAAAAAAGCTAAATATATATATTATTAAGCTTGTTTGCTATTTAATTTAGGCGTTTTTATAAAAGCTTGCAAATTAGCATAGTTAATTAAAACTTTAACAAATAATTTGCTTTTTTATAAATAATGCTACTAATGCTTAAAGCATTTTATAATAGCAAGCATTTTTTAATTAAAAATATTATATTTTGTTTTTATATTACTAAACATACAAAAGTAAAACAAAACAAGTTACTATTATTTTTAATCGTTTTTTTATAATAATATTTTTATTAACGCTACTTTAAAAAAATTAGTCTTTATTAATATTTGCTTTTTAAAATTAAAATATATAAAAAAAATAGCTTTTTTAAATAAGTTTTTTAGCTTATTAAAAGCTGTACACGTTAAACTATTTAATAAAATTTAACTTTCTTTTATTTTAGTTACGCTTTATTTTAAATATTTAGTTAATAAGGCTATAACTTAAAAATACTTTTTAATAAAGCAGCAATAAAAGTTACAAAACTTTAAAAATTTTTATAGCTTATAACAAAAACAAAAAAATAGCTAGTTTTAAATAATGTTAACATAGCTAAAATTTATTTCGACTTTTTTGCTAAATATAATATATTTTAAAAAATTAAATTTTTTTTAATAAAACTAGCATTTAAAAAGTTTAACATATAATTCCGCTTTTTATAGTTTTTAAATAACGTTTTATATATGTTTTATATAAAATTTTTTGTTTATTAAAAATATAAGTATATTATTTATATATGCAAAACAAAAAATATTTAAAATATTATTAAATGCTTTTTATATATAATTCTAAAAAGTAGCAAAAGTATTACACAAACTTATAAACATAACAAAAAATTTATAATAATTATATTTAATACAAAAAACTGTTTTTTATTTGTTTTTTTTTTTAACTTATATATAATAATAAGCGTTTTTAAAATTAATTTTAATAAAAACTTTAACATAAAACAGCTTATTTAACATTTCTAAAATAAAATAAAAAATAAAACAATTTTTTACTATAACTTTATTAAGTTTTTTATAATTAATATATAAGTATAAACCTTTATTTTTCTTAGGTACAAAAAGAATTAAGGCGCTTGCAAAGCTTTTAAATTTATATATTTTTTTATTTTTTAATATTTTATTAAGCTAAGTTTATAAAGCTGTTAGCTTATTTTGTACTAAAAAATATATAAAATAATAAAAAACTGTAGCATTGTTTTATAAGTCTATTGCAAAATTATTGCGCTTAAAATAAAAAAGTAAGCTAGCTTTATTATTATTAAAAAAATTAGCTAGGTTATAAAACTTAGCTAAAACTTTTTTAAGTTTTAACTAAGTTAAAAATAACTTTACTTTTTTAAGCTATATAAGTTTAAGCAGTTAAATAATTATTTAACAAAACTTTTAATTACAACAAGCTTTTGCAAATTAAAAAGCTGTTACTAGTTTAAAATGTTTTAACTATAGTTTAAAATATTATTAATTAAAGCCTAAGTTTAATATAATACTTTAATCTTTTAAAGTTAACTAAGATAGCAAAACAAAACTGCTTTTAAATCTGTTATCCTTATTAATAACAATATAAACGCAGCAAAATTTTTAAATAATTTTGCAGCTGTTAATTAATTTATAAAAAATTTAATAAGCGTTATAAATAAAAAAAGTGCTATTAACAGCATATTATAAAAAATAAATACAAAAAAAAACTTTTTTTAATTTATAATAAAAAGCAAAAGTATAGCTAACGTAATTATATTTAGCATATAAATCTAAATTAATATAAATTTAAATAAAAAGTTTTTTAAAAAACGTAATATAAATATTACAAAAGGTATAAAAACGTTATAAAATTAAAATATAAAGCTATTAACTAAACTTAAACTTAACATTTTTAAAAACTAAGCTTACTTGTTTTTTTTTTAGCTATTATTTATATAGCTTTTTAATAAAAACTTAAATTAAATATAATTAGCATTATTATTGTTTTTAAAACAGTACTTATTTAAGTTATAAATAGTTTAAATTTTTTAGATTTTTTGCTTTTTGACTTTTTAAGATTGCAAGCAGTTATAACTTATATGCTTTATTTAGTTATAATTAAAGCATTTAACACTTTTTATAGCTAATTTATAGTTTTTATGCAAGTTACTACTATTGCAAGCGCGTTTTGCTAAAAAATAAAAGCTGTTGCTATTTAATAAGGATTTTTTTGTAGCACAGCGCCTATGCTTATTACTAATACTATTTCGGTTAAAACTTCTTTAGTTATTATTTATATAATAATTATTGCGCTTTTTAGTTATATTAGCATGTTTTTAGCTTTAGCAATAGTAATCTTTTTTATTTAGGTATTAATATTATTAAAAGCTTTTGTTTAATTTAAAATTAGTTTAAAATTTAAACTGCTTAAAATTTTTTTAATTCTAATTTTTTTTAGTTAGTTTTATTATTTTTTAACGTTGTATAACCGCATTTACTATATTAATTTTTTTAGTAAATAAAAAGTTAAAATAACTAAATATTTTATTTTAAAACGTAATAAAAAGTTTTTAATAATATAATATAGCTTTTTTAGAATTAATTTGCCTGCTTTTTTGGTTTTTAATCTAAATAAAATAATAATTAAAAGTCCTAAGGTTTTAATTAAATAACTGTTTAGCTGTTTTTAATTTGCTGCTAATATTAGCTTTTAAAAAAGCTAACTAATAAATAAAAGTTTTAGTTTATACAAAAAATGTATTTTAATTATGTTTATATTAATATTAGTTTTTGCTGTTTAAGCTTTAAATAAAGCTACAATATTAGTTTTTATAAGCCTGGTTTATTTTGCTATATACATACAAAATACGTTTAAAGTAACGCCAAAACTTGCGTATTAAGCTAATAAACATAAAGCTTAGCTTTTAAATTTATTTAACTTATTTGTTATAAGTAAAATTTATTTTAAATAAAAGGTATTTAAATTTAAATAGCTTGCTTAAGTTTGTATTGCTGTTAAACTTATTATTATGCTTGTTTTAATAACGTTGCAAATAAGATTTACGTTTAGCTTAGTCTTAAGAATGCTTTTTTTAACTAAAAAATGTAAATAATAATAAAAATAATAATATAAGTGGCTTTAAATCAAAAAAGTTATTTTTAGTATAATAGCTAAAGTTAGGTTGTTAATTAAAAAAAGTAGTATAATAAAAGGTTTAATAAAAAATGTTTAAATTGTTAAAGTTTTTTAAATTTTTTAATTTTTTAGTTTTTAAAACCTTTTTTTTTTTTTTTTTTGTAATTGTTTTACGTGCTTTTTTAAAACGCAGTTTATACAAATCTAATATAAACTGCTTTTTTTGCTTTAGTTGTTTTTTTAGTTTGTTGAGCTTAATAATTAATTAAGTATTTTGCTATTAAAATAATTAAATAAAAGCTTTTTTTAGTTCTATTATGTTAGTATTAAAAAAATTTAACAGCTTTTAGCTTTTGTTATTATTTAGAAATGTTTTGTTGCTATTTTTTAAATAATTTGTGTATAAAGGTTTTATAAAAAAAATAAAGCAAGCCGGTTGTTTTAAAGCTATAGTAGTTATATATTATAAGTAACTTTTAAGTAAAAGTTTTAAAATTGTTATGTTTAAAAAGTTTTTTAAAGTTAAATACAATATAATGTATATTCTGTATAATAAGTTTTATATAAGACTAAAGCTTGTAAAAGCAAAGAATAGTATGCGAAGCATACCTAGATAGATTATAATAATATAGGCAGACAGAATCAGAGAAAGCATACTCTGATTAATGGTTTGGTTAGTAGTGCACCTGAATTATAACAGCGCAATATATTTATTAAAATATTAAATTTAATTAAAACTTTGTTTATTTATTATTTAACTGTTTTTTATTGTTATAATAACTTAATCGGACAATAATTTGCTATTTTTATACTACAATAAAAAAAATTTTTTTTTTATTAAAATAATATATAGCAAAACTATATAACTATATAACTTAACACTTTAAATAATAAACAACTATTTTTAATTGCTTTAATATATAGCTTTTAGTTATTTATGCTAATTAAAAGTTATAACAATTATTTTAAACAATACTTTGTTTATTATAAAACCAGTTTTGTTAAAATTATAAATATTTTTTTTAATAATTTTAAATTTTGTTATTATAAGTTATACAAGCTTAAACTACTTTTAGTATGCATTAAAATTTTTGCAAAAAACTTGCTAATAATTAATTTTTTAATTAAAACATATATAAAAAATAAGTTGTTATTATATAAAGTTTAAAGCTTAATTAATATTAACCGCAGTTGCATTACGTGCGCACAAAAAAAAATTAGCTATATTTTTAACACTATTTAATTAAAATAAAAATAATTGCAAAACTAAATCCATTATATATTACACAATAGTTTGCTTTTTAAGTTTTATTAATTTTTGTTTAGCGCTTAATATAATTGCTTTTGCTAAACAACCTTGCTATTGCGCATAAAATGTTATATAAAAAATATTATATATAGTTGCAGCACGCTAAATAAATAATTTTAAGTTGCGTTATATAGCTTATAATACAAGCTTTACATTTTTTTTTTTATACAATAGTAGCATTATTAGTTGTTAAATAATTAATGTTTTAAAAATATATATATAAAAATCAAAAAAATGTTCCAATAGCTTATATGTTTTAATAGCTTATATTATATGTTAATTAAAAATATATATACAAAACTATAACGCTAAATATATTTTTAAAAATTTTTATAACGTATTTTCTAATTAATTTAGCTATTTAATTATATAGGCCACCTTTAAAACCTATATAAAAATTGTTATTTAATTTTTTAATAACTTTACAAATATTATAAATATTAAAGTATAGTTTAAAGTTCTTAAATAATAACTTAATAAAAAATTTACAAATTTTTTATTTTATTTTATTATTATTTTATTAATAGCTATATAAAAAACTATACTAAAATTAAGCGTAGTTTTTTATAAAGCCTTAAATAAAATAATAATAAAATAAACAAAAATATTTTTAAATTCTTTATTAAGTTATTAGTTTAAAATTTTAATTTATACTTTAATAGTTATAATATTTATAAAGTTATTAAACAATTAAATAACAATTTTTATATAAGTTTTAAAAGTAGCTTATTTAATTAAATAGCTAAATTAATTAAAAAAATGCATTATATAAATTTAACAATAATTTTTATATAAAAAAATTTTTTATTTTTTTATTATTTTTTTTTTATAAAAATTTTTATTTTGTTTAATATTTTTTAAAACATTAATAATTATAAATTAAAAAAAGAAAAAGTTGTTTTAAGTAGTATTTTTTTTGCTTTTATTTGGTTTAAGCAGCTATTTAAGCTTTAGTCGAAGTAGCTAGCTTACGCATAGCGCACTGCTAAAACTTAAGTAAACGCTTATGCTCCTCTAATATATGCGTTTAAGCCAACCCGTATGCAAAACCTGTAACAGGCGTAAATAGCAAAGAAACAAGCTCGCGGATAACTGCTAAGCCGAAACCTCGGGGAGCGCCGGTAATCAAGAATGAAGACATACTGAACTGGTTATTCGCTGCTTGTTTGGCTTAACTAGAGATTATCCGCTACAGTATGAATTGCATTCCTTTAAAGAAATAGAGACAAAGACGCAAAAGGTGAGTGTGGGGTAGAAAGCTTCTGGATTTCTAATGGGTACCTAAGCCTGGGTACATTCATAAAATATAACAACATTTCCACCCGTTACCCTAACATAGCCGTAAAGAATGTAAGAGGGTGTAATAATGTCTCGGTGTTGGAATCCCAACCGCCCCAACCCTTGCTTTATTTTAAGACATTAGCGATAGAGGTATCAAGAATAGTACAAAGTATGCTAGCACCTTTCTGGGGCACGTTCTTTAAAATCAACAACCAAAAAAATTGGCCACGATGCCCCCAGACCACTCTGTGCAAGCTCCTTGGCATTTAGCACGGGATCAGCTCCCTAGTTGCGTCTAACAACTTCGACATTTGTATCTGAAGCTTCTGTATAATGCTATTTGTATTTCTGGCTTCAATTGCCTAGTTCTTCTAGACAATGTAGGCCACCAATCACCCTTCCGCGTGAGAAGGCACCATATCCTTAACCTCCGTTGCTCCGGTTCGGCGGCGAGGAGGGCTCCGATAAAATATATGTGACTAGCAGGGGCAGCAGCGGCATTGGCTAGGTGGGTAAGTTGATACAAAGTCTCTTCGGCCTAGAGGTCAGTACAACCGTTGCGTTGAAACAAGGGCATAAAACAGATTATTGTCAATAGTTACTCAAGGAAACAGAGACGGGAATATGACCATTATATCCTTGAACACCTCATGTCAACAAGTTTGAAAGCCCCAGCCTCAAGCTCTCGCTCTATCCCTCATTGCTCTGTCATTTTGCCGTCTCCTTTGTGAACCTTGGTAAGATACTCCTCGAACTCAACAGACATTTGGCAAACCTGTTCGAAGTCCACCTTATCTAGCACTGTTTTGTCGCTCTCCATTTTCCCACCTTCGCAATGGAACCGGTATTCTGCCAATGACACAGCCGTTTGGAAAACTATTGCCCCTCATGTCAGCAGACTTCTCTCCTCGGAGGCTCGAAGGATGTGTAGTTCTATAAACACAGAGCACGCACTATTTCTTATCTCACGCCCGTTCCAAGGAATCTTTCTCATCTCAGAATCGTTCAATACGAAGTGTTTCGCTCGGGACTCGACGATGATATCATCCTTGCGCTCTCTCTCGAGCTTGTCGAAAAACTGTTTCCAGGTCTATTTGCGCTCAATCTCTCCAAGATCTTCGTAATGGATAACATACCAAAACCTCTGGTGGTCTCAATTCCCAGTCACAGCAGTGATGGTAACCGTAGTTGTAGCAATAAGATAGCATGGTTAATGGAGCAGGGTGCGCGCAGCGGTCACTGTCCTTTTCCGCACTTTTAGCTAATTATCAATCTATCTATATCATTTAGGTTATATAGAGCCTTCCCGCATGTCATAGGGGGACTGAACACAGCTTGATGTCTGAGTATTTATATACTGTTGTTAGGTAAATGCGTGCCACCGCACTAATTAGATCTACCTACATAGCGTTATTAGCTATATCTACATACTTTCTACTATCGGTTAGACACTATTTATGATCATTGCGGGTAGGCAGATCAGCAAAAACCTCGTATCACGGGGGTAAGCGGATCTACTTTTCGTTTCTATTCGTCAGGCATCATGGAAGCGCAAAGGGTTATAAGAGGAGCCAATAGAAGTGTTGAAGGTGCACAGCGAGTCGTTTGGGCCGACCTCGGCCAGCACGTGGTTATCATCGAAGCGAATACACCTTGATCGATTATAACTAGGGCTTGTTATGTATTGGATTCGTAAGGGGAAGGTGAAAGGTAAGCGGACTAATAAAGACAGATGATCTAGCTGCAGGTAAGCGGCGCACCGCAACTAATGTAACCTCCGTATGCCGATACCGCTGAGTAAGCTGCATAACCTGCAATATTTATGGTTATAAGTAAACACGTACCGAGGTGAGTGTATTAGATATACTGTGCCTGGAGAGATGTGTATACGCTTATGGTCATCTGATCCTTTAATCAAAATTAACCTACAGCTTTGCGATTACTATTATTATGATGTTTCCAGAAGCCAGCATCATCCACCTTGCCATAGTTGCAGCTGGAGCTACGGTGTTGTACACGTTTGGGCTAGTGATTTGGCGACTGTACTACAGTCCCTTGGCTAGGTTTCCTGGCCCAAAGATAGCTGCTGCTACGCTATGGTATGAGTTTTACTGGGACGTGTTGAAGAAAGGTCAATGGGTATGGGAGATCGATCGCATGCACCGCGAGTATGGTGAGCCTAACATGCCACATTTCCATCGAGACTATAGAGACATAACTAATGACAACGGGTCAGGGCCTATCGTGCGAATTAATCCGTATGAACTTCACATACGGGACTCTGAATTTTATGATGAACTTTACAGCGGTAAGCAGGTGAAGTACTTGTGGTGGACGAAGCTGGCTGGCTCCGATCGAAGTACGTTCGCAACAGTGTCGTCAGAAGAACACCGGCGTCGACGAGGGGCACTAAACCCCTTTTTCTCAAAGCGTTCCGTTACTGGGCTGGAACCCATTTTTCGTGAGAAAATCGGCAAATTATGCCGCCGCCTTGACCGTTTCATTGAGACAGGAGAGGTGGTAAGACTGGATGTTGCATTAATGGCAACAACTATCGATATCATCTGCGACGTTGGATTCGCGGCTGATCGTGGGTATTTGGACGAGCCGGATTTTAAACTTGAATGGAAAGATACCGTGGCTGGTGTCTGCGAGACTGGCGCAATGGCCCGACATCTTCCCTGGCTGCTAGCTCCGATGCAGAAATTACCTCGCTTTATCATAGATGTGATAAACCCAGGATTTGGCATTCGTAAGTGACAACCATATGCTTGAAATCCTTCTGATGGAACCCGCGCAAGCATGAGTCCATCATAGAGACTGCTGTTTTACACGTTAATAGGATAGACCTCTAGTGTGGATGCAACTGATTATTCTGCAGTGTTGAAATGGCACGACATAACCCGCAAACAAATACGGCCGATTCTCGCATACGAAGATGATATGAGCTACTCAAAATCCCGGAAGACCATCTTCCACACGCTACGAGATAGTGATCTTCCAGCACATGAGAAGACAGTAGAGCGCTTCGTTGATGAGGCCGCAACGTTTACTATAGCTGGCTCAGAAACAACGGCACAGGCTACCGCTAAAATCATGTTCTTCCTCAAGTACTTACCCGATGTCCTAGTAAAATTGAGACGAGAGCTGAGAGAGGCTATCCCTAATCCGAGTCAAATGATTCCTAACGTCGAGCTACAGAACCTACCATATTTAGTAAGTCTCGCCGTAGAACTCGTTCCCGGTTCGCCTATTGAAATTAACTGGAATAGGCTGCAGTTATTTATGAGGGGCTTCGCTTGAGCCCTATTATGGTCCGGTTACCGCGTGTGGCACAAGAACCAATGCAGTATAAAGAATGGGTCATACCTCCAGGGGTTCGTGATTCGCGATTAGAGAAACAAGAGTGATGTAGGACTAATGCTAACAATACCGTAGACACCAGTGTCGGAAACGCCCTACTTTGTCTTAATGGATCCTGAGATCTTCCCGGACCCAAAGCGATTTCGGCCCGAGCGCTGGCTCGAGGCAACAGATCAAGGAATACGACTCGACAGGTATATGGTGCTTTTTGGTAAAGGATCAAGACAATGCGCCGGTATTAAGTAGGTTGTTGTGCTTTTATTTACGTTTAATGTGCTCTTTGGAAAAAAGCAAAGCTGATGGGTTTACTTAGCCTTGCTCGTGCTGAGATCTTTGAGTTGGCGGCGAAGCTAATCATGCGATACGATTGGGAATTTGCCCGGGAGTATGATCTATCTGATGCGTACGACGGGAGAGATGCCTTCGTAATGCATGCAAAATTAGATGATATTGGTTTGTATGTAACAATGCAAAAGGCGGGTGACCCCGAGAAGTCGAGGTCGCCGTTGTGCGGCTAGCCGGCGGGGGTGATGTAGAAGGTGCAGATATCCTTCTGTACCTAGTTAATACGATCCTTTTGAACACCCTTCTATGCAGCCACTTTCTTTGGAGACAATGAGCAGAATTGTTTAGCATTAAGCGAAATCTTGACTTACTGTCAGCAACTCAACTTACTGCGGCCTAGTGGCGCAGCCTTAATATGTGGGAGCCAGCCCTCGGAGCGTCCGATAACAACCTAGGGGGCATTCTAGTAGTGTCTAACTGCGGCAGTCCGATCAAACGCGCTCAAGTTTCATTGCGAAGTGCCGGCTAAGCATGTCTAAGCGTTGTTAAACCTATATAAGTCACTGTAGCGCCAAGCATTGTCGCTAAAATGGAAAGCTTTACCTTGTGAAGCTTTTTCCATTTTAAATACTGTGAAAATTAAAATGCCAAGCATTTTAATTGTAAGTTTTCGACACGTAGCTTACCATATCAAGCCACACGATTAAATGTAGTGTAAATACGTTGTGGTTGATGCCTCGATTAGAGTTGGACCAATCAGAGTCTTGCAGAGTTTTTCTGGACCAATGAGAAGCCAGCCCAGTTTTATAGAGTTTTGGGGGTATCTGAATAGAACTTCTCAAGCTTTACCTTCCCTTTTTGAAATGAAGTGTGGCGGTGTGGTAAAGCTTTCCAATCAGGGGTTATTGTTTCGGCGCTTATATGATGGTATTGAGACTACTATTACTACAAATAATAGGATCTCGTGTTCGAGGGGGTATCGTTGAGAGAAGCTTTGCTAAGATCTATACCAAAGGCCAAGACCTGCCAAGACGCTCGATAGAGGTGGCTTAGCAGAAAGTGTTTGAACTATTGTGCAAGAGATGCGAGCAGATTAGACTAGATCAGATGAATCTATTACAAATAAGGGTTAGTTTATCAAGGAACATGGGTATCGAGCTAAGTATGGTCAGGAACGCACACCGCCGTCTAACTACACTATAATCTTGACTTTTTAGTACCTAGATTTTTATTTATTTTTTCTACTTGCATGTTTTGAGACTACTGAATAGGATTTATCAGTGTAATATTCGTAACGAGAGTGTTCCTTGTGACCTTGATCCCGGGTCCCATTGGTCAGGTCTTGTATAAGCACCGTAACACCACCATACCCATGCTGCAGATTCGAACCCGCATGAGAGTGTTGACTTATAAGTAAGTAACAGTATAGAAAGAACAACGAGGATCTGAAGCTCCCGACGCTGGAGTACTTTCTCTATAGTGCCTGAGGGTCTGGGCGCAGCGAGGGATCTACTCAGAGAAACTATACTTCAACAACTATGCAGTTTTTATAAATTTATGTGAGCGGGGTAAGAGTCTATTTACAAGTACTGTCCCAGATATGATGGGGTTGAATAATAGACACAAATCAAGATAGTTTGAGACAGCCCCTCTCGATTGAGAGTTTGCGCTGAGATGCTGCATAAAATAGCATGAATGATAAACTTCTGATAGGTACCTCCGTGCACAAAATAAGACAGATAACACCCTCCCCATTCGAATAGATATGCATATGTATATTCTTTCCATCATGCCAACATGGTACCATTATGTCGGCGTAGTACAGCTGTGCCCAACCACGCCTCCCTATCCGTTGCGCCTGCGGTGAAATCCAAAGTCGGTGCCCCTGGACGAGGCCCCCTCGGTATAATGCGGCCTACAGTTTTTACTTTTTTAGGTCGTGTTGCGTGAGTCGGCTTATCAACACCCTCTTATTCCCATTGATAGGAAGATGGCGTTTTCGACATTCTGTCTGTAGACCTCCCACCGACAAATGTGAAAAAGGCTTTCTGCTGGGTTGACAGTTGTCTCCGTTGCATTTCTTGTGGCGGGACCAACACTAATAGCACAAGAGTTAGCTGACACTAGAAGCAAAATGGGTTAGGGTACAAACTCTTCTACAAGGGATGCGGGTCGTAGATCCTAGGAGTTCATTGACTTGTGACTGGCGGATAAGTTTGTTGTCTTTGGAAGTGTTGTCTTCACTCATTGAGCTGTTGGCTAGTTGGCCATTAGAGTTCCTTTTTGGGTCGCTACCCCAGTCGCTGCTGGAATAACCACTAGTGTCACTGCTGGAGTCACTACTGGCATCGCTGCCAGCGGTGGTGCTTGATTCGTTCATGGAATCAAGAGAAAAAGGCTGACTCTGTTTCTCTTGACGGTTGCTTATTCCAGTAAATTGAAAGACTTCATTGCCAAAACCGGTCGTCCACATCATCTTGAAAGTACCGGGATTGGAATAGATAGGCTGGTCATTTAGACGTTTCTTTAACTCCCGAGCGTCGTCGAGTAAGCCCTTCGCCTTTAGACCCGAGATTATGTCTTGACATTGTAGTCGCCATTCTTGGTACCACTCATAATAATCACGCGAACTTTGAACAATCCGGTCCCGCATACTATTCGTCCACTTATATCGATCATGCCTAGCGGTGAAGGCCTGTTGAATCAGCAAAGCGGCGCAATTCTCGATACTGCTGCCAGGTTAGAGCGACAGCGGCGTAATTAGAGGTTCACATGTCGGGGAGGGCTTCGGAGCTTCGGGCTCGCCATTCGTCTGTATCTCTCTCACGTCGGGTGGGACACTAGGGCGGTATTGGAGCGTATTTGCTGATGGGGAAACGAAAAGTCCGGCCCTATTTGTTTCGGGTCTGTTCCCTGATGAATTGCGGTGAGGCTCGCAACCTCTCGCATGTTTGCGCCACCTCGGAAAATAAATCGACTTTTGACAGAAGTGACAAGTGCACTGGAGTTTGAGTTTGTCGTCCTTCTCTGTTTTGTAAACTGTCCACCTCTCGTTAATCAAAATATCGACCCGATCCAGGCCCATATATTGAGGGCGCCGTCTTCGAATACAATGAAGATAACGTGTGCACTTTTGTAGATGACGCGCCAACCTGGAAGGGCCATAGCATCGAACCTCTTTGCAGAAATTGCACTTTACCTGCACCTTGAGTGCGCCACCATCGTCTGTCCCTGTAACACTCCATACATAGAGGTTGGGGTCTTCATAATTCGTATTATCTTGGGGCATTGTGCTGAGTGTCAAATAAAACGTAGATCGAAAGCCCGGGGAACGGGCGGCTGGGCCACTAGGCATTAAATTAAGGCCATGTACACTAGGAATTTATATCAGGTTATAATAGCCCTTGTGACTCTGCACGGCCCGTTCCTTGCCCTTGTGTTCCATGTGCCACTTTCACATCCTTAATGTACCTAGGCGGGCAAGTGCATGTATATAAGAACAACGTGGGTTTATAATGTAACAGTAACCTGCTAGGATTGCCTCTATATCTGTTAGTTACCGAGCCGAATGGGCACATCTTAGTGCGTAATGTACCGAAGGGGGTTGATTGAGTACTTAGGTGACAGATTGGTCTTTGTGGCTTGGGTCTAGACACAATAATAGTAGGTGAGGCAAGGCGGATCTCTACCCGAGATCTGTGATTAGCGAAATAGTGTAGTATCAGGAGGGCAATACCCTGTATATAATAGAATACCCAATGCGCTGTAGCCAATATGACACAATATGTGGTAGATGTCTATAGTGCTGTTGTTTACTGATAAACACGCCTTCTTAAGCAGTTTATTCAAATTGTGCCTATGTCTCTGCTCTATGCCACGAGGATAATCCTGTATAAGTGTTGAAATAAGGGAGGCTGGTACACTCCACTCCCATACCTATATATTCATCATATCCCCTTGGGCCGTAGGCACCCTTTTATTCCTTTTTGAATAATTCTGAATACAACTACTAGTTATCTGTTACACATTGTATACGACTCCACTCTAATTGAAAATAATATTAATACTTTCTGCGATTATATTCTATAGTACTTGAGTCACAATATCTTGCAATCATACTTCTTACTGTCCAATATATCACTGTGTCTACTTCTACATCACGCAATAGCTACGCAGCAGCAGAACCGTTGGTCCCTACCGTCCCAAGCCTTGCGCGCCACTAACTCTACTTAGGACGCTGAGCGTGGATTTTGGGTGTGGCAGCTCGAAGATGGCCCTTACTCACAAGAGAGGCTCGGACCCAACCCCTCGAACTAATTACACGAGTCCATATTGGGCGACGACCCGGACAAGGTTAACTCTGAAACGCAGCTCGTCGCTTTGGCAGCTCTTGATAATGGCAAGCTTGTCATAGGTGATCGAGCCCTATCATTGGACACCAACATTCCGCTCAAAACCCTCTTAATGTACCACGCACGCATCACTTCCGATAAAACAATCAATCAATTACCAGGCGGTCGAACCCTTTCGAAAGCCGTTCGGGAATTGGCTATTAATCAAGCAATGATAGTCGAAGCTTTGCGTGAACACTTTCAATTGCTCTGGCACTGGGCACTTGAGGCAATGCAATCGTCGGGAGTTCAGGCTCGAGTAGTCGTACTAACCTACCCAAATTACTTGTTCACCCACGAAAAGTCGAGAGACTTCGACAAGTATATGGACCGGTATCTCGCTTTAATACGCCCAATTTTTGGCGAGAACTTGAGGTACGAGACGGCTAGCGAAGGCCAAGCTGCCGCTTTATATCTTTGCGAGCCTTTCGACGATGCTGCAGGCTACTCGGGAATTAAGCTGCGGGCTAGAGAGCTTTTCGGCGAACCCCGGTCCACAAGTAAGAATATCACCATCGTTGACGTGGGATCCAGCACGTTAGTACGTATCTCTACTGTGCAACTAGAAGTATGCTAAGAATATAGAATCTCCAGAGTGTGACGGCATACTTCAACGCAGAGGGTGAAGTAACAGAAAGTCAATCAAGCGTCCCGCATGGGGCTGCTACAGGTTCGTTCCATTTACGCAAGAGTTTGCCGTCGCTAATCTCGGCAAAGGTGCACGAGGTGGAAGCCATTTCGCTGACGACATCATCCGACGTATGATCGAGAAAAAACTGCGCCCTGTAATAAGGTCTGGTATGCTTGCCCGAGGTGAAATAGCTGCTCTGCTATTGGACTTTGAGCGGAAAAAAAGGATCATCGACTACTCGGCGGACGACCTACGGGATATTCATCTTCAGGGCAGCGATCAGTCTATGTCTACACCGGTACTCGCTAGTGATATACAGAATGCGTTCGAGGCTGCCTTTAAAGGATGGCCTGAAGCTACTGAAGACGGAATTGTATCGTATCCTCAAACTTGGAGAAGATTTTGGAGTCCTTTTTTGTGGGGGTAGTTTCTGCAACCCAGGGCTTCAAAACGTTGTAAAGGCCATGATGACAGAACTACGAACTGAAGGAGAGAAGCTGAACATTTCCGTAACGCATTCCTTCCTCCAAAAAGAGTACTATTGGTAAGCACGTCCCAGCCTTTTGGCATCTCAGACTCTCATCTACCATCGTGTGCTGCTGGCCGAAGCTTGGGTGTACGTTAACACCTACTAGGTCATCGGCGGTCGCGATAGGCGCAGGCTTATCCATGATGCGTGTCCCGACCGCATCCTCCCTACTGGCTTCATCTAGGATCGGTATTCATGAGATTTCGCGACCTCAACGTGGTCGAGCGCTGTGGGAAGGGTCGGACTACGCCGCCGCCCTCTGGCGTAAGAACGTCTCCCGAGATGTCGATATTGTAATCCCCCCCGGCGCGAACCGTTGGCTGAAGTTTTTCCTTGTTTGTGGCCCGAACTATATTACGAGGGGCCCTAATTCCAACGAAGATCAATCCCAGATCCGTATCGCGCCCTATGGCGGGCCTATAGGTGCTAGTCCTGTGCCCTATGACTTAGGATGGACGATCGAACCTCAGAATCTACCAGAGGGGACCATCCGCTTCTCTATAGAAGTTGGTCGAATCGGCGATCTTGAACTCAACATGCCCGTCCAATTGAAACTAAAATGTTATAGGGTTAGTCTGATGGGCGTGGCGACAAAGGAACCGAACGACAAACGATATGAGATCATGTTAAAAACAGACCCGATTAGCAAACTTCTGCAAGTTGCTGAAGTTAAAGAATACCCCTTATGGTGTGAAAGACGCAAGGCAGAGCTTTTCGAGCCTACGGTTGACAGTCATAATTGCAGGATGAATTCACACCTCCGGGGGGGATAGCTTTACATCCTATAACTTAATAAATTTAAATAAGGCTGCTGGCGAGAACGAGATGACTCTACAAAGGACGAAGAACTGCTGCCGGACCTAGGTGAAGGCTACATCATTGCTTCCCCTTTATATTGCACATATCCGATTATTTTCAGCAGCTGGTTCACCCTAAAGGCGACGAAGGGGCGGAAACTGATTTGCTAGGCGTACATATCAGTGATTGTGGAATACCGCTAGCTGAAGGGGTAGGGTAGCAGGATTGTCAGGCCGTGCATTAGCAGTATGAGTATATTTATATCCGACTGAGTTTGTAAATAATATAGAAGAAATATACATATATATAACGTGGTTCATCCTAATTTTTTACTTAATGTGTAAACTGCTATTTCATTACGCAAACATTATTTTAATTATTCGAGCTATTTGACTTGAGGCCTCTCCTGTCCGGGGTACAAAGCCCTTGTTTTTAAGGCCTGCCGACCGGTTAATTAGTTACTCTGGACTCTTGGCTGATGCGGCGCGCGGGTATGTAGACAAGGGACTAATTAGGAGCCTGTGATGGCCAGCAAAAAAACTAGACACAATAACCCTAGTTTTAACTTGGTCGTACTCCTCTGTAAAAAACAAGGGCGTTATTGCAAAGCCTATGGAGTTCTGTGTTTTAGGTAGAATCGACAGTGGTAACATAAAACTATTTTTAGTTTTTAAAGTAAATATTTATTTAGCTATAAAAATTAAATTCAAAATTATTCGACGTATAATAATCTATGTACTAATCTGGGTCCAACTAAGCCCATGGGCTTTTACTGGAAAACCTACGCTAAAAAGACCCAAAGCCCAAAGTTGGGGGCCCGCCAAGAACCCAAGGCCCAAGGCTGGGCGCCCAAGTCGAAACCCTAAGTCTGGACTCGAGAGGACCGAGCGGCCCGTGAAGCTGGACTCTGCCGATGTTGCCCTTGAGAAGGCACTGGATTTGGGGACAGGCATGTTGGGTACAGTCGTATGAGTCGGCGAGATCTGCGGAGGCCGCAGTTCTGGCTGCTGGGCTGATGGGAAAGCACGTGTTGGTGCACTTGCTGGAGTAAGCTCGGCTGCTGGTGCGAGCGGCGATAGCTGGGGAATTGATAGCGAAACCGGTGCCTGCGCGTCGATTTCCCCCCTCTCTCTATAGAGGTGTGTCAAATCGCCGAATAGCTTCGACCGCTTCCCGATTCAGTGAAGTAGTCCCGTCGATACGTTGGGCAGGGGAGGGGGTCACGGGCTTTAGGAGGGAGAGATACGGCTCATTGCCGTGATTGGTGACCAATTTCTGGTTGAAGACTCTCACCTACCAGTCTGTGAGAACTTCCCCCAGCATAGCTGTTGGGACAAAACACTCCTGCGATTGCCATTTAGTTGCTTTTGACGTTGTGGCGGGCTTGCCGCTTAACAGTACGTCTTGCTGGCATAATGGCTCGCTCACGAAAATATTATGGAAATGAACGACCTACCGCTAGGAAATGTCTTCAAAACACTACCTACCCGTGCATGATTATCTCGCTTGGGCCCGAAAGCATGTTGACTAGTCACGACTATAGTTCTTTTGGCGTCGTTTTGGTGCTGTCGGGGTGAAGATGTTTGCGTAGGCCGTATGTTTCGTCGGCCTCGGAGTCGTCGAAACCCTCGAAATTATGGGAAGACGCCTCTTCGAGAGCGATATGCTGTGCCCAGGATGGAAGGCGGGGTCGAATATCTTTCCTCCACTGGACAAAGCCAGGCTCGAAAAGCCGAGTGTAGTCGGCAAGCAAGGTTGAGGTTCAGCGATACTTTCGCGCCAGGGCACTGTACAGCCAACACTCTAGCAGACACTTTGGCAGGCATAAAGCATATCGGAACAAGAGGAACTATACTACGGGACACGTATTCACATGACCGGCCTAGGTCCTCGAGATCATTAGGGACCGCAATACTCTAACTGAATAAGTAAGAAAAAGAACTGGAGGCCCCTTTCTCCGGGGCACAAAAACCTTTGTCTTTAAAATTCTTTGTTAGTTTATATTTATATAATAGCGTACTAAAAATAAAAAACGAAAAACTTTTTTAAAAATGCAGTTATTTAACTTATATTTGTTATAATTTATAATAAAATTGTTATATTTAATAAGTTTTTTATAAGTTAGTAAGCTACTTTTTTACACTTTTTATATGCATTTTTTTTTTAATTTTAACTAATAATAGCGTTAACTTTAAAAAAAAATAACATATAGTTAGCGTTACACGTTATTAAGTGCAACTTAAAATTATTTGTTTAGTTTGCTATAAAAATTTATAATATTTTTTATATAACGCATCTCCTGTCACGAACAGTTAATAAGCCACCTAACTGCGCCATGGTCCTTTGTACAAAAGGGTACAAGACACCAAACTGTCTTTAGTTTGGTTCAAGTGGCTTATATTAGCAGGTTAGGTCAGGTCTGGTCAGGTTAGGTGTGGTAACCGCCACAAATTTTAGCTTTAGTAATAAAAGTAGCAATAATATTTTATTTTATTGCTTTTTATATTATTGCTTTGCTAAAAAAAAAAACTATATAATTATGTAAAAAATGTTTAATTTTTAAATTATTTGCAAATAATGCATTTTTTGTAATTAAAAACGCTTATGCTTTTAAGTTTTAAGCGCTATATATTATACTTAAAAATTATATTTTATATAAATATTTAATAACTTAGTTAGCAGTTTGCATATATTTGTTGCTTAAATTATTTAAAAATTTTAATAATTATATAGTTATATAAACTATATTTAGCTTTAATATAACAGCGTTATATAAAATTAATTTAACGCGTTTTTAATACGCTTTAATAAACTGCTTAATTGTTTTTTTAAAAAATTTTGTAAGCTTTTTTATTAGCAATAAAGTTGCAAAAAACTAGCTATTATTATTAAAGTTATAGCGCTTTGTTATTTTTTTAATATATTAATTAACGCATCTCCCACTTGACTTGGCCACCCAATTGAATGGGCCACCCCGAAATACATACAAAAAACGTCCGTGCGCTTTTAAATAAATCAACC
>MU377294.1:0-35030 GCA_022495195.1 Xylaria digitata
GAGTAAGTACCCCTGCATATAAAGTGGCCTACAGGGTACGCCAAGCCAAAGTGCGAAACTTGCTTGTGTGCAAAACTAGCTTGTGGGATGCGTTACTATAGTTTAAAAACAAAAAAAAAAGTGCGCTTATAATAAAACTTAAAAAACGTTATAATTTAGTTTTTTTTAAATATAAATTTATTATTGTTTATTTTAATTATGCTTTAATAATAGCTATATTTTTGTTTTTATAAAAAATATTAGTAAACGCTGTAAAGCTTATATTAAACGTTATAAGTTTAAAATTAAAACGTTTATAAAAATTTTTAAAAGACTTTTTAAAACTTAGAAAAAATATAAAAAACTTGTAGCATTTGCGCGTTAAACATTTAAAACTAAAGGCGCTTAAGGCTTTAGTTTATAAAATAAAAAATATAAAAATAAAAAAAACTTTATGTTTAAAGTATAAGGATTATATGTAGATATATATATATTAAATAATTTTATAAAAAATATTAAAACAGCGCTTAACAAAGTTGTTTTAAAAAGTTAATTAAAACTTGTTTAATTATTTTAAAAGTTTTAACAGCTTTAACTAGTTATTTGCTTTAAAAAATAAATTTAGCAGTTATATTTAGGCGTACTCTTTAATAAAAAAAATATAAAACCAAGTTTTTAAAACTATTTTACAATTTAAACGCTAAATAATATAATAATTTTAGCTTTTTATATGCAAAATAAAAAGCAATAATAATAAAGCTGTAATTATAATATAAAAAAAAACAGAATATAAGCAATAAATTAAAAACAAAAAAATTAACCTAGAAACTTTATTAATATATGTTAAAAAGCTTGTTAAAAGCTTTAAACGGGCTAAAAAAAAGATTATTAAAAAAATTATTAAAATGTTAATTAGTGCTAGCTTATTAAATAAGCTATAGCTAAAAGCTATATAAGCCGTAGTATAGCTATATAATATAAGCTTTTTAAAAGAATATAATATATATGTTTTATATAAGGTTTTTAAGCGCTAGTTTATATAATATTTTTAATAATATATATTAAAAGCAATTAAAAACTTAATAAAAAACTTAAAGCTAAATTAAAATGAGATATATGCTTATAAATATAAGGCATATTTTGTTAAAAAAAATAAAAGCGCTCATAAAAATAAGCGCATATAAAATATTTAGTAAGCTATAAAGTTATTAACCTATACTATATATAAATACCTTAGCTATAAAAAGTTATTACTATATAAAATATTAAATTTAATAAAAAGTTTTTTTATTATAAAAAACAAAAACGTTTAGCAATTAAAATTAGTAAAGCATAAGTTAAAAAAATTAAAATACTAAATAAAATCTTTAAAGATTTTTTTAATATAGCAAATATATAGTTGCAAACAAAAAATATAATATATAAATTAAATATTAACGCTTTTAATAAAAATAAAAAAACGCTTAACTTATTTAATAAACCTATTGTTATTTAATAAAAAAAGTAAAAATTAAAAATAAATATGTTTAATAAACTTATTTAAAAAAGTATAAAGGCTTAAGCTTATAAAAATTAGCTGTATAAACTTATAACTTTTTAAAGAATACTAAAGCTTAAAAAGCAACAGCTTAAAGTTAAAAATAATAGCAGCACCTAACAAATTAACTTAAAAATGTTATAAAAAACCAACTTATTAAGCGCGCAAAAGCAAAAAATAATAAACAATTTAAAAATTAAAACACTTTAAAAAATAAAAAAACAATTAGCAAAACAAAAATATAAACAATAAATATATTTATTAATATTATAATCAAGCTATAAAATAAAAGGCTAAAACTTTAAAAATATTAAAAAAAATTAACGTTTAAAAAGTTAAAATAGCAACGCAATTTTTATAATAATAATGTTTATAAAAAATAAAATAATTTTTTTAACTAAAAATTTAAACTAGTTACTTTTTTTAAAAACGTTTATACTTAATTAGTTAAAAACGCTTTATAAAAAAAATAAAAAATATAAAATATTATATTTTATATTTATAGTAGCAATAAATTAAAATAAATTAAAACAATTAAAACTAAAAACTAATTAAATTTATAAAAACAACTTTTTAATATTTTTATTAAAGTTATAAAAAGATTTAGCAAAATATTAATTTAAAAAAAAAATTAAAGCAAACGTTTATAAAAAATTTTAAAGCTCAAAAGAATTAAAAGCGTTTAAAATTATACTTAAAAAGCTTGCTAAAAATGCTTTTTTTTTACTAAAATAAGTATTTATATATAAGTTTAATAATAAAAGCTATTTTAAAACGTATAAATTTAAAGTAATAATAAAAAAAAATTTATAACTAAAAAATCTTTTATAATTTATTTATATAGCAACATTAGCAATAAAAATATTTTGTTTAATAATAATTATAATAACGTAAAACAAAATAAAAATTAAGTAATATAATATAATAAAAGCGTTTTTTAATATTAAAAAAAAAAAAAAGCTTATTATAATAAACCTATTAAAAAGGTTTATTTAAAATAATAAAGTAAAGCTTTTTAAGCACGCTTTATATAAGCTAAAAAACTTGTTTATATTATAGTATAAAGAATTTGCAAAAACATTTTTAAAGATTAATATAAAAGCTTTACTTAAAAAGCTTTGCCTATTTTATATTAAAAACTAAAAAATGCTTATAGTTTTCTATATTAATAATTTTTTAATTGTTTATAAAAAAAAGCATGCCAAATTAATTATAAAAATAGTTAAATATATTAAAAGCGCTTATAAACTAAAAAAAAAAAAAAGCAACATATTTTAGTTTTTTAAAATTAAAATAGTTAAAAACTGCAAAAAAAAATAATTATTTTAATATATAATTAATATATTAAAAAAATAATAAAGCGCTATAATTTTAATAATAATAGCTAGTTTTTTACAACTTTATTATTAATAAAAAAGTTTATAAAATTTTTTAAAAAAATAACTAAATAGTTTATTAAAGCGTATTAAAAGCATGTTAAATTAATTTTATATAACACTATTATATTTAAGCTAAATATAGCTTACGCAATTATATAACTATTAAAATTTCTAAATAATTTAAGCAATAAATATATATAAGCTATTAACTAAGTTATTAAATATTTATATAAAATATAGTTTTTAAATATAATATATAGCGCTTTTAATTATAAAAAATATATTATTTACAAATAATTTAAAAATTAAGCACTTTTTATATAATTATATAATTTTTTTTTTTTAGTAAAACAATAATATAAAAAGTAATAAAACAAAGTATTGTTGCTACTTTTATTATTAAAGCTAAAATTAATACTTTTAGCTTAATTAAAAAAAAGATTATAATGCTGCAAAAACTATGCAAAGATTTTTAGTTTAATTTAAATAACGTTTAATAATTAATAAAAATTAAAAAATTAATACCTAGCTAAAGCATATAAACATTTAAAACATATAAATAAAACAAAAGCACTTTAAAAAAACTTTTAAAATTGTTTACTTTTTAATTAATTAAATGCTAGCAAATAAATTTATTAAAAAGTTAAGTAAAGCGCAATTTAAATATTTTTAAGCGTTTATTAACTTAGTAAACAGGTGTTACTTAATTAAAAAAAATTTAAAAGTTAACACAGGGGCAAAAAGGGATTCCATTGGGCCAAAAGACCTGTTCCCTTTAAAATAAACGAAAAAAAAAAAAAAAAAAAAACTTAACAACGCTAAAAGTGCCGGCGTAACCCAGACTACTAATGCTGTTGCTACTGCTGCTATTGCTTTTTTTTTTTTTTTTCTACTTGCGCTAAAGGCACAATATTATTGTTGTTATTGTTTTTTTTTTTTTTTTAAAAAAGGATGCTTAAACAAGCGTTTGCAAAAAGGTAGGCAAGGCAGGCAAGCGTGCAGCGTTAACAACAGCAACAGTAACAGTAATAGCAGCGTATGTTGCTACAAAGTTAAATATTATAAAGCAACCTGTTTTATAAACAGTAGCGTGCTAAAACAACATTTTTTATAAAATATATAGTTAATAAATAAGTAAAACTTAAATAAAGTTAAAAGCGCTGTTTTATAACAGCAAAAGCATTAGCTTTAGCAGCAGCAATAAAAACAAAAGTAAAAAAAGCTACGTAAAAAAAGCTATTATATAATTAGTACTTATTAATTATATTTAAAAATGTTTAATATAATATTTATTAAAAGCAGAAAACTTTTTTATTTTTGCAGCATTAGTTGTAGCAAAACTTATGTTTAACAATTTGTTTGCAGCAGCTATTACTTTGTTTATAAAAAATAAAAGCAATATATTGCTTATAAAAAACTAAAGTAAGCTTAATTATAACTAGCATATAAAGCGCATGCAAAAAAGTTATAGCAGCAGCATACAGCGCATTTTAGCAGCAATAATAAGCAATAATAACAAAAAGGCTTTTTTTTTTTTTTTTTTTTTTGTTATTTTTTTTTTTTTTTTTTTAGCTTTGGTTTTTATAGCCGCTTATGCTTTTTGCATAAGCAAAAAAGTGCAAAGCAACATGCAAAAAGCTAAGCAAGCATATATAAAATTAGTACGGCGGCAAAAGCAAAAAAAAAAAAGTAGTAAAATAGCAGCAAAAAGCGTAAAATAAACAAAAATTAAAATTTTTAAACTATAATAACGTTAACATAATTTATAATACAATTTTAAATAAGCTATAAAAAATGTTTATATAAAAAATTTGGCAAACAAATATGTTTGTTTAATATTATAAACATATAAAGTTAGCATTAAAAGCGCTAGCTATTTTATAAGCTATATATTTATATATATATAAATATATTTAAAATTAAACAATATATTAATATAGTTTTAACTATAATAAAAATAAATAAGTTAGCAAAAAAAAAAAAAAAAAAAGCGTATAAAAGCGTAAATAAATAGCATATTAAAATAATTTGTAAAAAAGCTATAAAAAAAAAAAAAAAAAAAAAAAAAAAGAAAAAGCAATTAATAAGTTAAAAAAGTATATATATAAATAAAATGTGTTTGCTATAACGCTATTATTATAGCAGCATATTTTTTAATAATATAAAATATTAATATATTTATATATATATATATAAATAACAGTTTAAAAATATATTAATAAAATTAATTAGCTATTTTAATTATAAAACAATATATAAATTATAATGTTATTATATAACCTATAACACAAGCTAGTTTTGCACACAAGCAAGTTTCGCACTTTTTTTAAAGTACCTTGTAAGCTAATTTTCTATGCAAAAGTACTTACACCACTTTTTAATAACTTTGCGAAAATAGGTTGTACAACAAAATAATTAGTACTATTAGATTTGTAATGAAATAACGAATCTAATAGTATTTTCTTTTATTTTCTAACTATTTTATTTAAAGCGTTATTAAAAACTACGCTAAAATAATCTTTGCAAATTTGTTTTTTAAAGCTATACGCCCAAATAAAATAGCTACAAAATAAAAGAAAATACTATTAGATTTATTATTTTATTACGAATCTAATAGTATTAATTATTTTGTTGTACGACCTATTTTCGCGAAGTTATTAAAAAGTGGTGTAAGTACTTTTGCATAGAAAATTAGCTTACAGGGTACTTCAAAAAAAGTGCGAAACTTGCTTGTGTGCAAAACTAGCTTATGTTATGGGTTAGCGCTTAAGTTTTTTATTTATAAATAAATAAATATAAAAAAAATTAAAAAATGTTTTAAATATTATAATGCTAATATATAAAATTAAAATATATTTAAATATTATATAATTGTTTAAATAAAAAATAACGTCACACACAAGCACATGTTGCATACAAGCACATGTCGCACTTTTTTTGGCGTACCTTGTACGCTAATTTTTTATGCAAAGCTATTTACTCCACTTTTTAATAACTTCTTTAATTTAAAAGCTATAATAAAATAAATTATATCATTAGATTCGTAATTAAATAAAAAATCTAAAAATATTTTTCTTTATTTTCTAACTATTTTATTTAGGCGTATAGCTTTAAAAAACAAATTTGCAGGAATTATTTTAGCGTAGTTTTTAATAGCGCTTTAAATAAAATAGTTAAAAAATAAAGAAAAATATTTTTAGATTTTTTATTTAATTGCGAATCTAATGATATAATTTATTTTATTATAGCTTTTAAATTAAAAAAGTTATTGAAAAGTGGAATAAGTAGCTTTGCATAGAAAATTAGCGTACAGGGTACGCTAAAAAAAGTGCGACATGTGCTTGTGGTGCAACATGTGCTTGTGGTGCAACATGTGCTTGTATATGACAGTATATAATAAAATGTTTTATATTTATTAAATAAATAGCTAATTAAAATAACGTTAATAAATATAAAACAAAAGCGCACTTTAGTATAAGTTAAAAAATTAAGTTATATAGTTATATATATAATTATAAAACTATTTAAAATTTAGCTAAAAGTATATATATAACTAATATTATAAAGTGTATATAAATAAAAAAACTTTTTAATAAATAAATTAAATAAAAAATAACTTTTTAATATATGTTTTTAAAAAGGTTTAAAAAGTGTTTTTAAAAGCGCTGGTTTTATTTTATTTTACAAGCTAAAATCTTGTTAAAAAGTTTAATTTAGCAAATTAATTATATAATATTATAACATAAAATACAAAACTTTATAAAGTTTATTATTATTACTAGTGTTATATATATTATATTTAGCAAAGTTTTATAATTAAAATATTTAGCATAAGTTTAAATATATAAACAATATAAGCTTATATTAAGCTTTAAACTTTTTATAACAAAACATAAAGTTTTTAATAAATAACGTTATATAGCTTTTAAATTAAAATAAATAAAACAAAGTTTAATTTGCATTAAAAAAATGTAAGCTATTATATATTATAAAACAATAAAACAAAATAACGCATCTCCCACTTGACTTGGCCACCCAATTAAATGGGCCACCCCGAAATATATACAAAAAACGTCCGTGCGCTTTTAAATAAATTAACCAATTTTGATTATACGGACTAATAATTAGTATTTTTGAAATCCTTATTAAATAATAAATCCAAATCTATTTTTCTTAATTTTATAGCTATTTTATTAAGGCGTATAGCTTCGAAAACAGAAAAGTGGGTCTAAATTTACACTTAACTCGCCGAATAAAATAGCTATAAAATTAAGAAAAATAGATTTGGATTTATTATTTAATAAGGATTTCAAAAATACTAATTATTAGTCCGTATAATCAAAATTGGTTGATTTATTTAAAAGCGCACGGACGTTTTTTGTATGTATTTCGGGGTGGCCCATTTAATTAGGTGGCCAAGTCAAGTAGGAGATGCGTTAAATTTTTTATTAAAAGTTTTAAGCAAATTTATAATATAATTAATATTAATACTAAAATAATTAAAAGTTTAGTTTAACAAAAAATTTATTTTTAAACGTTATATAAAAAAATAAATAAATAAAACAACAAAGCTAGTTAACTATATTTACAAGCTTATAAATATTAAATATAAACTATTAGCAAACATAATATAAAAAGCAGTAATAATAACGTTACTTACAAGTTAATAACGCACCATAAGTTAATAACGCACTTTTTAGCACTTTTTATGCGCTAACTTAAATAACTTAACTATAACACATGCAAATTAATTAAATTAATTATAATTTTTTTTATTAAATGTTTTTATTTTTATTTAATAAGTTTGTATATTATGTTTAAGCTTATTACAAATGCTACAGCGTTGTTAACTTGTTTATACTTTTTTTGCTAAACAATTATTTTTAGCTTTATTATCCGATTTAACTATTTTATTGTTTTTAAATTTTTATAAAACTTAGGCGTTAGTTATAATAAAAAGTTTTTTATTTTGCAGTTGTTTATTTTTAGTTTTGCAATATTTGTTTAAAATATAGTTAGTTTTGCAAAACTTTTCGTTTTTTTGTTATAAAAAAGCATTTTTATATATTAACCTTTGCGTAGCTTTTGCAATCAAGTTAATAAAATTTAAAATTTTAATTAGCAAGCTTAAAAAATAATTTTTAACTTTAATTTTAATAAAAATTAATTATTGTTTAATTTTTAATATAATAGTAAGCGTTTTTAAAATTTAAAATTAAAATAATAGTTTAAAGTTTAAAAAAAGTGTTTTATTTATTTTTTAAATATTTAACGCAAATATAACTTTATTTGTATTTAAAAGCATAATTTTAGCTGTTTTAAAACTTAATTAAATGTTTTGTTTAATAAATACATATATAAATATATATATAAAGCTTGCAAAAAAGTTCTGCTTTTTAATATAAGTTTAATAGTACTGCATTAAACTTTTAATATGTTTATTATAATGCTGTTTTAAAACATTAAAAAAAACTAAATTAAAAAGCTAAAGCTTATATAACAAATAAGCAAGCATATAAAACGTAATAATATTGTTAAACCGGCAATATTTTTTAAATTATATTAAATAATAACTTTTATAACTATTTAAAATTAAAAAGCAATAACTATTTTTAAATCGGCTTTAAATATAATTATTAAAATGTTTTATTTAGCTAACGTTTATATTATTATTAGTTTAATTGTTATTTAAAAAGTTTATAATTTAATTTAGCAATAAAATAATATTGCAATATTAAAACATAAAATAAACTTTGCTTAAAAAAATAATATATAATAGTACTGCTTAACTTTAAAAATTAATAGCTTAGTTTGTAATAACTTATTTTTTATTTTTAAGCTTAGTTTGTTAAAAGCGCTTACATTTTTTAAAGCTTATAACAACTATTTTAATAATTATTTTGCTTATTAAAAACTTTGTTTTATTAAAGTTATAAATATTTTTAATTTATATATTATATTTATTAATTATACGTTTTATAAAGCTAAACTATTTATAATAACTTGCAAAATTTTTGTTAAAAACTTGCTAATAATTAATTTGGCAGTTATAACGCGTTTAAAAGTTAAATTGTTATTATATAAAGTTTAAAGCTTAGTTAACGCTAATTTTTAACGCGTTACGTTCGCGTTAAAAAATATTAGCTATTTTTTAAATATAATAAAGCTAAAGCAAAAACGCTTGCGTATTTAGCTTAAAAATACGTTTAATAATAATTTTTTTTTAAATATTATTAAATTTTGTTTTATAACGTTTATAACATAATAAAGCACGTTATTATTAATTTTTTGCTTTAATATATAGTTAAAAACGTTGTAAATACGAGCAAGCTTGCAAAAAAAAAGTTTAAAGTTGCGTTTTTTAGCTTAAATCGCTAGCTACAAATCAGCTTTTTTAGATTTTTAAACTATTATGTTATTATAAAATAATATATAAGTAAAATAAAAAAATAAAAAGTTGGTAAAAAGTGTGTTACTAATTTGTAGTACGTTATTAACTTATAAGTAACGTTATGTTTAATTTTAATAATGTTTTATAAATATAAAGCGTAGTATAAAAAATATAAAAAACTAACAACAAATTAAACATAAAAAAAAAAGCTATAATTAATATAAAAATTAAGCACTTTATAAAAAAAATTTATAAAATATTATTAACAAAAGTTTAAGTAGTAATAAAGCTGTTAATACTAATTAAAAAGCTGTTTTTAATTTTATTAAAATATAAACTAAAATTATATAACGTATCCCACAAGCTAGTTTTGCACACAAGCAAGTTTTGCACTTTGGCTTGGCGTACCCTGTAAGCTACTTTATATGCAAAAGTACTTACTCCACTTTATTATAACTTCGCAAAAAAAGGTTGTACAACAAAATAATTAGTACTATTAGATTTGTAATAAAATAACAAATCTAATAGTATTTTTTTTTTTTTTCTAACTATTTTATTTAAAGCGCTATTAAAAACTACGCTAAAATAATCTTTGCAAATTTGTTTTTTTAAAGCTATATGCCCAAATAAAATAGCTACAAAATAAAAAAAATACCATTAGATTTATTATTCCATTATAAATCTAATAGTACTAATTATTTTGTTATACAACCCTTTTTCGCGAAGTTATAATAAAGTGGAGTAAGTACTTTTGCATATAAAGTAGCTTACAGGGTACGCCAAGCCAAAGTGCAAAACTTGCTTGTATGCAAAACTAGCTTGTAGGATACGTTAATAACTTTATAAAAAGCGCTATAAAAACAAAAGCAGCAAAAGCTTTTTAAAAATAGTATAAGTTATTACTGCTAAAAAACGTAATAATGTTTTCGAACAGCTTATAAAAAAAGCGCAAAATTAAATACAGCTATATAATTTATTAAAAAAAGCAAAAAATAGCATATGTTACAGTCGGCAATTATCGCGAAGGCTAGGCTCCGGAAAACGTTGTCTGTATTAAAGAAAATCTACACTTAAAGAAAGAAAGAAGTTATTTACAAACGCCGCGCCGCGCGGAGTGTGTTATGTGCAGGTGTTGTGTGGGGTGTTAGCTGTGACTGCATATAACGTTAAAAAGCTTTTAAAACTGTTTATTAACTTTAATAAAAAAGTAATAAAAGCTTAAAAAAGCTTAAAGCAAGTTTTAAACATATTTTTAAAATAGTTAGCAAAAAAAATTTAAATATATTTAAACAATATTAAGGTTATATAATATTAATAAAAAAACGCAGCTTTATTAGTATAATAGTTATATTTAAACTTTTAAGCAGCAATAAAAACGTATAACATATAAACAAAATAATATTTAAAACATTATAAAATAAAATAAAATAAGCAAACAAATTATTTAGCAAAACAAAATATTAAAATAATGCTAAATAATAATTTTATGTTTACAGCGTACAAAATTAAATTAAAAATATAACGTTTTTTAAAAAACTTTTAAAAAACATATTAAAAAAACATATATATAAAAAAGCTATTAAAACAGTATATAAACTAAAGTTTAAACTATTTGTTAAAATGTTATTTTAAGTTTACTGTTTTTATATAAATAAAGCTATATAAATAGCTAATAGCTTATATAAAACATAAAAACTTTAATTAATATTATAAACGCTTTAATTATATAAAAGTTATTTTAAAATATAAATATAAATATAAAAAAACATTAACATATTTTATAAAATAGTTAGCTAAACTAATAAAAAAACTGTATAAAGCGTACAAATAAAACAAATATTTACAAACTTTGTTTAAAAATTTTTAAAAACTTATAGTTTTTATATTAATATAAAAAAAATAAAAAAAAGCATAAAAAAAACAAAAAAAAAAGTTATAAAAATAATATAAACTTAGTTTTTAGCTAAATAGTTTTTATTTTTTTACTTTTATTTTTATTTTTATTTATTTATTTAAAAAAAAATATAAAAGTAAAAAGATTTTAAAAAGCGTTAAAAAAAGTATTAACTATAAAATAAACTTACTTTTTTTTTTTGTTATATATAATAAATATAAAACAAAAGCTATTTAAATAGCAACAAAAAATGCTTTAAAAATAACAAATATTAGCTTTACTAAAACTAATATAAGTTAAGCACGCTTTTAAAATAAAGCAAAAAAAACTTAATAAAAATAGCTTTACAGCTGCTTTAGTGCTAGATTAATTAAATAAAAGTGTATTTATTAGATAGACAATAGCTTTTAACACGCCCGCATGCCCTACGGGAGGCTTTGTAAATGACTGCCACGTGGTCTTCCCCCGGCGTTAAATATACCTACCTACCTACCTACCTACCTCCCTGGACACACCGCTACTTGACCAACATTATGAGCATTGCAGACGTATACCTCTAGATAGCTAGATAGGTAAAAACATACCAACAATACTCTATGACTTTGATTTCGGCTCTTTAACTATCAAACATCAGCTAATAAAAAAGCCCCTCTGTTTTATTCTGTCTCGTTTTACTAGGTTGCAATTGTGGCTGGCCCCCAAGAGATATTGTGACGCTAGACCATTTTATTATCGTAGTGTATGAACAGTTTGGTCACCCCCTATGCCTCTTTTTTTTCTCTTATTCCTTTTTTGGTTGCCTGTTAGATCTATCTCTCCTTCACGAGCTCTCTGTTTAATCCTTAGACGATCTCATTCGTTCCAGCTTTCGTCGCATCCTTTCCACCATAATTGTCATTTATCCGCCCAGGACTGATGTCAAATTTGAGGATCCTCCTATCTATCTTTTTCTCTTAATTTAATGGTATGAATCGGACTCATGGACGGGAGCGAAATTAAGCACATGCCGGCACTACCGCCTCCCCTGAACATTGAACCGGATTTTGATACACCGAGCAGTACGCTTCCTTTGTGCTATACGATATCTAGTTTTATAATCACCCTTTGTATTATATTTGTGTCTATCCGAATGTACGTGCGGACGAGAATACAGAGATCCCCCAATCCAGATGACCGTAAGTTGTTAGGAACCCGATAGAGGCATCGTCATGCTAATACGCCCTTGGGCGCTCTCCTGTTCGCTGTCGTACGCCCACCCCATTCCTTTGGTGCCGTTCCAGCCATGTAACGGTTTACAGGCTGGGTTTATTGCATATACTACGATCCTCATTCTTGTGGGATTACTTGGCGATGGGAAGCACCAGTGGGACATAACCATGCCCAACTTCATGGAAATTGCGGTCGTAAGTTTTTTTACAGCAATTTCAGCGTCCGTACTCCTGGCGAACACTACCGAACTGTTAACCCGTGGTCCTAGTACATCAATATCATCGAGATTATTTACGGCCCAGTCGCATTTTGTGCGAAATATGCCGTGCTTCGCCAGCTCCAGTCTTTGTTCTTTAGTCACCGTAAGAAAAATATAACTTACAAGGCCATCGAAGCCCTCATCTGGGCAAACCTGCTGTTCTACGTCGCGACCACTTTTCTATTCCTGTTTATCTGCACCCCACGGGAGAAGATTTGGAATTCTACCGTGGAAGGGCATTGCCTTAGCCATACAGACCTTGTTGTTACGACTCCCGCCATCAACCTTTTATCAGACGTCACAATCCTGCTCATTCCCATAGCCGAAGTTTATAAACTGCAGATACCACTCAAAACCAAGCTAAACACGGTAGCTATATTTGCTGTAGGCTTGTTGTACGTGTCTCTCTTCAATTGCAAACCCTGAAGCGCGGCGTTTGGTTTAACAATCATGCTAGGTCCGTTGTGTTCGCTGTCATTCGCCTCTACTACAGTATTCAACTAAAGCACACAGATGATATGACCTGGGCGCTGCCTCCTGTTAATGATTGGGGGTGAGGAGTTCCTATCCATTCTGCATCACTGCCGCCGTTATATTTCTTTTTACTAATTGCTTTATGCACCAGACTTGGTGAAATCATAACTGTTATATTAGTGGCCTGCCTGCCTTATGCACCAGCGCTTTCACGGCCGACAAGACAGAGCAAGACTTAACCATCTTGCTAAGGTCCTAGCTTTCCCAACACACTGAAGGTTCAGGAAAAAACAAGGATACCACTACTCCAACTATAGTTGGAGGAGTATTTTCGACATTAGATTCCTATGCCAGAAGCCTCAATATTACAGAGAAACCTCCACTTAAAGCCCTTATAACCATTTATCACCATGCATTGAAACTCTAGTGTCGCTGGCTCTATATTAAACCTATCAGGAAGTAAGCCTCCGGAGTCAAGGTAAGTCACAGGTAGGCCGCTGCTAGGTAGAAGTTTGTTGGTAAGGCCTTAATAACATAATTCTTGAACCTCTCTCTTAGTAAGTAGGAGGGCTCTTATCCCTATATACCTAAACTATACCTTATATATGCCTCGGTGGGTAGCTTTTAGTCTCCTGCTACATTATCATTTAACAAAAGCATACAATCTGCGCGTTGGCAAATATGAAACCGATATACGGCTATTAATAAAACTAACAAAGAATAATAAGAGCTCAAAAAGCCCTTGAAACCTAGGCAACTAAATCAATATATAATAGAAAACAAAGTCAAATAAGAAAAGAAAAGAAAACTAAAGTTGAAGGAGGCATAATAGTATAAAAGAATGAAGCAGTCAGGTTATACTAAAAATATACCAAATAAATATTGGTACGAGTAGATACTACGTACCGCCTTTTCAAAACCCTTATCAGTGGCTTATGAGCGCCTGTGTAACAGCTCAGCCAGTCGAAACGCGATGCGGAATATATGTTTGACCGCGTATATATCTGCAGTCGCATAGTTGTGAATTTTTATATTTCATTAATTCATTGGTGAAAGCGTGATGATGACAATACCAAGGCTAGTCCTCTCCCGAAACGTTGGGGGGATAAAAAGTTTCATTAGAGACATGAAAATCACAGAGGCTTACTTAAAGACTAGTATAGAGCATACAAGAGTTTATATATTCATATGTGCGGTAATTACGTCCTAGGAGGGTCCGATTATCGTATACCAAGGCCTTGGCTTCAATGTTAGCCACTATTAGGGTGCCCAATCGTCAATAAACTTCAGTTGATGCATCGGCGAAGCATCGTTCGTCCAAGTATACTCTATAAGTCTTAAGTTTTCCAACACCAACTTCACTCCTATGTACACCTTTTTTGTTTTATAGGCTCAGTGGTTTCTCAGCCCCTGGGGTTAACGTCCCTTTAGAATTCGACATACTATACGGTGCCTAGTAATTGATAAGTTTAGTATACACACCTGGCACCCGGCTTCGAGGAGCAAATGGAGAACAAAGGTCATGGGCAAAAATTTGATATAGTTAAAACTTACCAAGACTTGCTTCGCGTTACAGATTCTCCATGCAAGGTTTCTTATTCTGCCGTCGGCGGGGACGACCGCTGGGGCAAATTCAATACCAAACATCTGCCGAATGGCATATACGATCCTCTTTGCGTACTTGCCGTCACGTTCGACGTGGCTTCCCCAAGGCTCCGTGGGTTTGCCGGGTGCGATATCGGGATCACGATCTAGGCAGTTTTGTATAACTGGGAGCAGGGCCGATTCGACCGCACTCTGATAGCTTGTATATGCGTCGATTCCCATAGGGACATCGTCATCATCGAATCTTGCGACGTGAATCTCGAATGGCTGTGAGATTGACATCACGTTATGACCACCATCATGATGATATCGGAATTCGAAAACACCTTGTGTCCACCAGAGCTTGTCTCCTGAAAAAGTCATCTCACCCTTAACGAGATCGACCCCGTCAGAATCGGAGCTTTGCACGAGAACACCAGATGAGAGGATGCCCTTATCAGCTGTGGTAGACTCGTATTGGCCAGGGTTTGTCGGGATCCAACGACTCAGAGATGAAACGTCAGTGATCTCCCTCGATCGGTTGTCAGCAACCATATATAGCCCAATCCAGTCTTTCTTGCCGTGGTTCGAGGGCGCCGTCCATTTGACTTTAATAGGCGCGCCATACTCGAAAATTAGGGTATTAAGATAGTTGGGGAACCTGCCGGCTGTCCCCTCTTTCCCACTAGATCTCTCCGTAAGTGCCGAGCCCGAGGAATTCTCTCCCTGTACGGTGACCGAATAATGCTTGGGGTCATGAGTTTCTAGATCGGGTGCAGATTTAGAAATGCCAAGTCGAGCAGGGTATTTGTTGAAGAGTGCCGTAGTATCTCTGACGATTGTCGAGACGCCTGCAGCTAGTTTTGGGCGAGCCGCGTCTAAAATTTCCTCAACTAGATGGGAGGTCTGATCCATGATTTGGTTCACGCTGCTCTGCCATTCCACCACATAAGGCGGAAGGGATCGCTTGATGAACCGTGTTAAGCCAGCTTCATCCCTGATGCTTTCACCGTATACCTTCTGCATATGAGGTTGTTCGACGAATTCGAGGAATCCAATCGTGAGAAGATGGCTAATCAATGCTAGAATGAAGACGGCCTTGCTCCATGTAATCAGAGCAGCACCCCACAAGCCTGCCGTACCGATGATCCTCTCGGGATTGTTCAAGAACCGATAAATCGACGTGTAATTGAGTTTCGCGCCACGTTCGAAGAAAAAGTCTCCAAAGAACCAGCCAAACTCGCCTAGCGAGTCGTAGATGCTCATGGCTGTCCAGGCCTGCAGAGCGATGAGACTAGCGCCGATCACATGCCGTAAAAGAACGAAGCCATAGTTCCAATCAACAGGAACAGAGTACATCTTCCAGCAAACCGTAATGAACGAGGCGTAGCAGAGGATATGAGATATGTGATACATCCCCTTCCACTGTCTCCACGCCTCGTTTGTCGTGTCCCCAAACTTCAGGAAGTGACGAGTCCACATTTTGTCTTCCGACTGGCGATGTAAGATTGAGCCCAGGCCAACAGAGTACCAAATTCGCCATGTGAGTGCATGCATAACGAACAAAAACTGCCAGAAAGGGGTTTGTGGGGTAACTAGCGCTAATACAACGAGATACAATAGTAACAAGCATGTTGAATAATCGGTATTTCGGAATAGGTCGATGTTTCGGAGACCAAGTAAATTGTGGATTTCTATAGGTGACGGCTGCTCGGATGCGGATGGGGCATCTGGAGACTCTTGTATGGTATTCGTCTCGGGTGATTGTGCGTGGACATGGCCCTCGCTCTCCACACGTTTGCGAGGGGCCGGGGGGTTATATGTCTTCTCGATATGAGGATTTTCGACTAGAACCAAGAAAGCGAATTGACAAGCATGAGCGAGGATAGAGATAAAAAGAACGGCGTAGCTTCCAGCCATCATAGAAATTCCGTAGTAGCCTGCGTAGCCGATGGAGTACATGGGATGCGGTGCCATCTCGAAAACGCCATCAAACGTCAATTCTTGGTCGACTAGGAAGAAGAAGTCACCCCAATACCATGCGTAGTCTTTCACAACCCGAAGAGCATCGACCTTTACCCAGAAGTTGAATACGACGATGGCTAGGCCTAGTGCCCATCGGCCTACGGTCATAAGTACGGGTTCGCCTACAGGAGTGTGGGTGCACGCGATAGCGAAAAGACCATATGACACAAAGTCACATAAAAGAATCAGATCGACAAATCGTCGAAAGAGCAACCACGTATTGTACTCGATGGGAGCGTTGTCAAAGTCAAACTCGCTGTGGATCTCGGTCTCGGACTCGCTTTTGAGTAGGTTGTATAACCATGGGCGTGGGTTTTTCCCAGTCGAAGGTGGCTCGAAGAGTTGCCATTTCTGAGCCCATGCTACGAGCGTGTGATCATTGGACTGCCAACGAAGCAAAACGCCAATACCAATATTATAGGCAGCACGCCAGAAGAGGTAGATGGCAGCAAAGATGTACTTGCTCTGCGGCGATGGCAGGGCACATAGGGCTAGAATATGGGCGGCTAGCACGGCTAATACGACGATGTCGCCTACGTTCTTGGGTTGTCTAGGATCGAGCATCTGTGGAATCCTATCGTGGGTAACTGGCACTACGAAGACTACAACATCAAAGGCACTCGCAAATTAGCACAAAAATCCCTTAGATCAAGTCACTAAATACTGTCGCTACTCACCCCTTCCATCTCGAGTTCGGCCATATGTCTTTCTGACCCCTCTAGTCCGGGACCCCTTGCCGTCTTCGTCGCTTGAATGCGAGGACGAGGAATCATCATTCCCCGCATGCGCATGAGGGGGAGGGGTAGGGGTAGGGGTATTGCCGTCATCCTTCTCGTCGACCTGCCTGCGACGTAGCTGAGCAGCAGCATCAGCGGTAGCAGCGGGGTGGCTGTTATTGGTTGCTGGACTCATGGTGACTGGCCTGGTGTGGCTGTGCTGCAGAAGGATTGTCCAGCGTCAAAGGCGAAATGACGAAATGTGTTGAACTTCGCCTGCCTCGTCGCTCGCAACCGCGAGGCTGAATGTTGAATGAAGACAATATAGGATTACTTGATTAATTGATTGATAGGTAGAGAGATTGATAGCTTGATTGAACAATCTTTCAGATTGTACGACTAAAGAAGGGAAGAAGGGAAGAAACCAAAACCACCTGGCCAGTGGTGATCAGTGATCGGTGGTCGGTGGTCGGTGGTCGGCGTTGGTTGCTGAAGAGAGGTAGTGATGACTCAGTTTCAATGGGTATGGGCATAGACAAAGGACGGGGATTATTAGGTTATGGATTTTATTTATTTAGGTTTAATTATTGCGTGCATGTGGGAGTTGTTCCAGCTCAGAGCTTGCTTGTCACTGGTATCTGCCGTGGCTTGGGGAGCGGAGTGTTGGGGAGATAACGTCACTCCTAACCAAAGTCTTGATTGAAGGGCAGTGAAGCAACAACGTTGGGATTGCATTGTCGCACTAAAAGTTCTAACCCAATGCGTCCCATTCCAGTCACGTAGTTATCTAGCGTGACCGGTCCAGTTGCCACGGGCAGAGGACAGAGAGACGGTAGACCTGAGACGGGAAAGTGGCTTTAATTTAACCGGCTGAGCACATGTCAGAATTACAGGTAGTGAGTATGTAGCCGATTCTAGCTCCTATCAACGGCGGTGTGGGGATAGACCCGACAACTACCGCACAAATAGGCACGTCGTTTACATCCGAAGAATAGCCTCCAGTACCTGCATACAGTAATCTGCTCACAATCTCAAACCCTGCACCGTTTCGATTTCATCTAATAGGGGCTGTTGTGACATGTGACATTAAGTCGCTTGGCTCTGTAGTGTCTTCACTTATTTGCCCTCACTTAGTCGTATCAAGGTGTTTCCAATCATGCTCCTCTTGCCGACAAGTCGGTGTGGCAAAGTTCCACAGAAGCTTCTCGTCCGCCGCCGCAGCGCGTGACCATGAGAATGGGGACAGACGGAGGGACAGACGGAAGGTGGGAAAAACCGGCACTAAAGGATTATACAAGTTAAATACCTAACCATATCGAGGCAAATCCAAGCTCAGAACTACCTTGGTATCCGTAAATTCTCAACCTCCGAAAACGCCTTTTACGTATTAGGATTAAATTGAGACTAGACAATCGAATTAGATGCATCTCGCTCTAGTCCTAGTATTCGCATCGACGAGATGTTGGGTAGCGACTCGAGGATGTACGGAAATAACTAGCACCCATGTTAAAATGTAAGGTGCCGTGTATTTTCGACCAGGTTAGTACCGTGTGAGGTTGACCACGTCCAAGAGAAATCCATAATTGTTCATGCCGTACCATTATCTATACTTTGACGCCTCTTATCTGGCCTCCATGCAATTTACTGGGCCTTCTTTGCAAATTCCACACGCAAAATCAAATGCTTGAAACCATATCCATCCATTTTCGCACATGCCTTGACGGCGTCGCCCCGGTCTGCGAAGCTGATGAAGGCGAAACCCTTAGCTAGACCAGTATCACGATCCTTAGCCAGGAACACACGTGTGACACGACCGAACCGTTCAAACATATCACGAAGTTCACCCTCCTCGGCCATTTCTGAGACCTGTGATCGCGTACGTTAGTGATTAGTTTCGTAGACGCGGACGGCCAGGGATATCGAAAGCTTAGAGATGACGGAGATGAACATACATTGGTGACACGTAGGGTCGCAAGATCATCCCTCTCGCCATATTTGCTACCCCCCATCCTCTCTCCTGCGGCGCCGGTACGATCGCCTCGGAGTGCAGGCGGGACGTAGCTACCCTTCTTGCCTGCGGCACCACCCTGGGCGGCCATGGACTCATCTCCTATGCCGGCGGCGACATCGGCGCCACCCTCGGCACCGACGGGGGCCATCGTGTCCTTGTAAGGGCAGCGAGCTGTGAAATGTTCGCCGTTGCAGATACGGCACTTGACGGTTTTGTCCTTGAGTTGCTCCTTCATGGCGTTGGCATTGGGGTCCTTAGCCTCATCCTTAGTATCCTTGCGCCAGTTGGTGCTCAGGCGGAAGATGATGTTTTCACCGACCGAAGTCGTGTCGGGCTGGGGGCCGACGCTGTCCTTCTCAGATAGGCCAAACTTGGCCCAGGTCTTGCGGTCGGCCACGCGGGGGTTCACAACCTCGCGGTGTGTTACTAGGCGGATACGGCGAGTCGTCTTCACCTTCTGGCCGTTCTCGTTTAAGCGGTATGTGATTGTGGTCTTCGTGCCATCTTTGTTTTGGATTGTCTGGGGAGGGGGGAGCTCAACGGCAACCTCGTCGGCCTCGTCGTCGTCGGCCCAGTCTCTGTGAGAACGCCACCCGGTGTCAGCGTGAACATGAGCGAGGCAAGTCTTAAAGCGTAAACACATATACCTAGGCTTTGTTGATGACATATTTTCGGATTCTGTATATCTTGGCAGGATGTTCGAAGTCCGATCTATAATGATGGTATAAGTATACCTTCGTCGCCAAGTGGGATTTTTGCGATTGAGAAATAATTCTGAGGCAAACACAAGGCTGTGTGGGGCAACCGAATTGCCCCGCGTTATATCTGTTTAATGCTTAAATCCGATAAAGACCCGCTTATATCTGACAACTATAACCGTGAGGTGTTCTTAGACACACATGTGCACTGTTTGTAGCAGTAGCGACCCACATTATTCCACTATATGTAGCGTTTTGTACACAGTAGAGACAGTGGGATTCCTCCATCCCATTTACATATTCAATACACTATATTATCCACATTTTGGACTGCACCCTTACACTGTTGGTGTCCTAGAGTTAGTACATATGTACCCAGGTGTAAGGTCCTAACCTTATTCACCCTTTAATACCTATCTAAATAGATGCAGTACAGAGTTGAGCTGTCGATGACTGATTTAATTTTGATAGAATTCAAGAAGCCTCTAGTCGCCTTCCATAAAGCACTTTGCGGAACTCGACACCTACAACCCAATGGGGAGTTTGGATAAGACTACAAGGTTATTGATCGCACATCAAAATCAGGTAATCTAGACCTCCTGGTGTGAGCTAAATACTAGTGAATTGGGTTCGATTCCTAACAGCGCTATTGGTATTCGCTTTTAGCTTATCTTCTAGTTATTGACACAAGCTAATGTGCCATTGCTTGAGCCCAATATACAGTAGAGTACTAATGATGAGACGTGAAAATTGAAGCTAAATTCATTCGAGGGGCGTACTCCCTTTCGCAAAGTATAAAACTATAGAAGAACACGGAAGGTAGAGTCTAGTCAACTGCGCTAATTTGTCTCAATGCGAGTTGTTATACATTTCCAAGCACCCTTTTGGAAATAAACCAATCCACCACCAAGATTCGTGATAACACCCCGCCTTGCCGGTTCCATCGGTACAAATGCCCCCTGGGCTTCCAAACCGAATCAACGCCATCATAAGAATCATTATGGGCGTAAAGTATATACATGAAAACATTAGTGATGTCGTAAAGAAACATAAATACGGAACTCGTATTGTGATATCAAATATTTATATCGTGGTGTCCCGCCGAAAGTTTTCGAGGGATAGGTGGAAGTGCACAGTTTGGAGGTGGGGCTAGCGGTGGCCCTTCATTCAGTTGGGGCATACTCCTCCTCGCCGTAATCAATTTTTCTTGCGAGTCTATCGTAAGGGATTGGGGAGGAGCCCGGAGCGATGGCGCGGACCGCTTTGGCGAACATGATGATTTGACCACCAGACTAGCCTTATCGTCAGATAGAATTCTCTTCAACCCATTCGCGTCAGGTAACGAATAGGGTAAGTTCTGAGAAGAACGGCGTTCACTTAGTAAGCTGGATCTTTTGTAAGATATATCCTTGTCCAGCGAGATCCCTGAGAGTCTTCGTCGCACACCATATGAATCAAGAGACGAAGCTGCCCTAGGTATTTGCTCATTTATTTTATTATCGTCTGGCCTAGTAACGATATTGACTCCCGATTTTGGTATGGGTTGATTGAATATACCACTAGTAGCTTCGCTAATGCCGGTTAGTTGAGAAGGGTGGGGTTGAGTAGACTGTCTAGGCGGATATATTTGATTCAAAGCGCCTTGCTCGGGTGAGCTGTCGAGGTCAGTTGCTATATGTTTTGATTCAAGTTGAGCGCTCCTGCCAGAGTCGACAGATCTTGATAATGAGTTCGGTGAACAAGGAGATCGTGGGGATGGCTGATCAATCACTATTGAAAGGGGTCTTGACATCAAAAGTGCCGTAGGCGGTGATTTTCGTGATATTTTGCCGTTCCTCTCTTGTTCGAGTGTTTGTGGGACATTACTTGAACTGCTAAGTACTGGAGCGTTCAAAGAAAATCGCTTGCCAGCCGCGTGAGGTACACTGAAATTTGGAACACTCGGTCCGCTTAGTTGCTCGTTCTCATGACCTAGACCCAAAGTGGGATTCGCATATGGGCGGGAACTTTGTTCTACCGGTGGTTCGAATGATGAAATCAAGGTCTGCATTGACTGTCTTCGGTTTACAATGGCTGCAGCATTTGGCCGTAAGCGGACTTCTGGCATGCTTGGGTGAGACTGGAAATCCTCCCCTTGACTAGAAAAACTCGCTCGAGTTGGAGAACAAGCCGGAGACGAGCCTTCTGAGGTGACCATCGTCCTCTGTCCAGAAGATACATACGAAAACCGATGACTGCTACTACTGTCCCGTAAGTTATCAAGGCGTTGGCCGTCGGATGAAACCATGCTAGCTGTCGGTGAACCATTGTCAATCGTATAAGTGGAGGATCGGTGAGGTAGAGAGGTAGCAAACCCATTTTCCACTGAATCGATAAAAGTACTCTCTTGTGTGTAAGAGAAATCCCGGGCGATGACACGCGAGAATCGATCACGATCCTTGACAACAATAGTCCTTTGATTCGGTTGTGCCTTCGTCTCGGAGGCTAGATCATCAGCCTCTACTTTCCCCGTTTCCGACATCTTCTTCTTGCCGCCGTGAATTTCTATTTCTCTCCTGAGGATTACCAGCCAATCGTCCATACTTTCCGGGTTTTCAAAGATGAGCAGCATATTGGAAATGTACTTGCTGTCTCTTATAGAAAGTTTTGGCCGACGAGACTTGGGGCTCATAAATATGTTTCCTTCAGCATCCGTGGTTGAAGCTACTTGTAAAACCCAGTGTCTCCCAGGAATAAGGTCGCTAGCATACGCGGCGGACGTAGCTGTCAGTTGCAAAATCTTTTCCGGCACGCGGTTAAATGTGCCTTCTGCAGCATATTGAAGCAAGTATCCAGAAGTGACTAGGACAAATATCTTGCTTGTCCATTCTGACGAGTTCCTGAGACCAGGAAGTCTTTGCTTCTTTTTCAGCGTATCGCCCTTGCTTCTGAGGCTGAAGTCATTGCCGTGCTCTGTGTTTCTAATTCCAGATTCCTGGGTAAATCTGCTACTCCTCGTCTCGCTGTACCGCGCGAGGACTTCTATGGGTATATTGCAAGCTGGCAAGGTGGCATGCTTTACGGCCTGTGGGTAAACTTGAAAAAGCGGCGGCGGATTCCATGGCGCAGCTGCAACTCGACCCCGCAAAGGTACTGTTGGTGGAAGTCTGTCGGTGCTGGTATTGCTCCTTGGTGAATACGGGCTTAAGAGGTCGGTAGGAGTCGACCGTGAGTCGACTGGTGCTGTACCAACAAGTGACGCCTCTGAGCGGGACGAATGCAATCTATACGGCCAACTACCAAAATCCGCCAGGGAAGCTCGAATACCTGGAGGCCGTGGCATGACCCGCGAAGGAGGCTCCTCGACATCTCTATCCACCTTTCCAGTCTTAGTCCTAGTGAATATACCCCTTAGTCCAATCTTTGAGTCTCTTTTCATCGGCTTATCAGCCCGAAGTGGTACTCTGTTCTCACTTTGAAGGTCAAGGTTGGGTGGTCGTGCCCGTCGTAGACTAATTGGCTGTGCATCCAAGGCACTCCCTGAAGATGCCTGGAGCTGTACTTCGCCCATTGCCACCATTTAATTATTGGGGCTTAGAACGTATCCGAGATATAGCCAAACTTTCTGACGCATTCCAAGCTCGGAAATATTAGTTAGGAGAGAATAGAGACTCGAAGACGCGGCGTGCTAAGAGTCGGCGTGACATGTGAAAGAGGTAAGGCGGCTTCTAAATGAACCAATGTTTTGGCAGTAAAGTAAATAAAAGATTTAAGAATCAAGATAGGCGAGAAAATGGATACTGCGCGTGAGAGCTGGGTGAAATGAGGGAACAATAAGCACGCCAGTGCTGCCCGAAGTCAAGGAAACCCTGGGTTGTGTATGAAACCCCGGTTCTCAACTTAGAAAACGACGGCGAGATCTTAAGTTTCGGAAAATTAGTTTGCTTCTGTTAGGATGAAAATGAATCGTCACAAATTATCGAATACACTGTGGCAGAACTAGTCAGACACAATCGAATAGGTTGATACTATTCTGTTCGATTGAGGCCCAGACGATGAACTTGCAAGAGAGTGGAGGGATGAAACAACAAAGTCGGCCGGCGGCGCTGTGGATTAAAGCGGAGAAAAAATAGTACGGCGTTATGTGAAGAATGCTAGACTCTATTTCCGCGACATGCTTGATTATGGACTAAGCGTGGCAAAGAATGTGACCAAAGTTAGCGCCAGCAAAAGTAATGAAGGTAGGTAGTGTAGGTAAGAGATGGGAGAAAAGTTCCTCAGATAGAATGATGCCCGCCGGGGATACAAGTACATGAAGTAGTGTATCATACTACAGAGAAGAGAAGATACATACATGCATTACATACTATTACATACACGGTAAGGTAGTATTGGGACGGCGCGCCGCTCGCTGTTGGGCTGTCGAGAGGGACGGAGAGGAGAGAGGAGGGGAAGGGTTGACGTACCGGGTAGAGTAGTGGATTAGAGCATGGGCATGGGCATGTGCTAAGAGCTCCCCCCTGCAGCAGCGACACAAACTGTCGGGGCCGGGGCCCGGGGATCCAAGGCGTCAAAGGCCACACTACACTAACCTAGGTACCTAGTAGGGATGGTACCTGTGTGAGAAGAGAGAAGAGGCGTACATTAGATAAGTACACTTAATACCAGGTGCGTAGTATAGTCTAGTGTAGGCGTGATTAATCGAAACCACAGCACAAGCGAAGGCCATATTAATAATAGATAGCTGGCTCATTTCTCTTTTGGGCATTATTACCTATATCGGTATGCATTGGTTTTTGTTTTTCTTGGTTATGTTCTTTGCAACTACTTCATTTCTCTCCGTAGCACCACCCAGTCGAATAAGCATTCAGCTTCACGTTGTTAGCCGGAAACACTATGTTTGCCATCCCATTCAGGAAACTCCTAATTTAACAGCAAATATCTAGGTTACTATAGTTCGCAGGGTGGCAGTAAGATATGTGTAGCCCACCCTGTTGCCACGATATCTTCTACTGGACGTATGCAACTATCACCCAAACGTGAAGCGAGGTCCAGTCTCTTGAGCCTCAGCCCACGATGCTAATCGACGGGCCCAAAGCGCAGTGTACTCCGTGTGGAACTTAACCTTTGACAAGACCGATATTGAATCGCACAAAATCCAGCAACGCGCGTCCTTGTGTCATGAGAGCTGTTCCCTTTTGGGGGGTTCCCCTGCGACCATGACGGCTCATTTGCGTCTGCGCGTATGTGCGTCGAGTCGCCCTTTTTGGATATGGGTTTGCGTGTCATGCAATGACATCCAATTATCATCGACTTCAATCTTTTTTCTCACGCAAGTTTGTCACATTTTATGCCGCCTGGGGGGAGGGAGGGGTTCTGACAATGTTTTGAATCAGTGCGAAGAAACGCGTTCGCGTCCCACAGAATCCTTGACAGATCTGGCGAATCAACAACGCGTTCGCATCAAATGCAATTCTTCACCTCTTCATATTTTCTGGGGTAGGTGGTGTTCGTTGCCAGAACTGCCGGGATGTACCGGGTAGATAACTTGAGTATAGGGAGTTACTTACCTTTGAGCACAGACGATGAACTAAAGGCGGCAGGCCATTTTTGCCGATCTCTGTTACTAACCCAACAGGTTTTCCGTATTAGTAGAATGTGTAGATTCTTGAGGGCCTCAATTGTGCTCGAACTCCCATTATTAATTGTAATACACTGCCAGACTATTACAAAGATAGCTGAGGTTCTAAGAGAATATGCCGTGGCTCGGCTGACTGAACATCCGGTCCAGGCCGGCCGGACAATCATAATGATGTTCATCTCGTTTCTTGGTATTGAAGTTGTGCGACGAGAAGTTTACCTTCAAATTACAATGATGACAATAGCTCGGAGAGACTCGTAATTGCTTGTGAGATGGCTGGCGTACACAACCTACGTATATAGAGTACAAGGTAATAGGCCTAGAGCTAGAAATAAAATCCGATAACGAGGTTGATCGGTGGGAACAAATGCATCTACCTACCAGAGACAGTGGAACGTAATACAGGTGAGAAATGCGATGCTGAGAGATAATCCTATAGGCCTTAATAAGCTTATAAGTAGGTGCCTACGTAGTAAGAAAGAAATTTGACGGCCCTCATTATCCTATTCGTCCACCGGCACCCTTCCGGCAACTCGTCTTGTTGTTATGTGCCGAAATGGATAGATAGACTTGACGGACTATCCAAGTATAGCGTAGTATCAAAAGGAGAACTCCAAAACCATACCTACTTAGTACGCTCTCCCCTCTCCCTCCCGAATAATATAACATACATACACTACCACACACCTTGAGATATACTGTCGTGCCCTGTTACACTGCCGACACGCATACTCTTTCTATTATATCAACTCTTTATACTGCGATGCTTACAACTGGCGGTGCCCACGCGGTCGTATACCGCTGAATTTAACAGCGCTATCTCGAACTTTCCACACAAGTGGCCGTCCCTAGTTACGAGTCAAGTACGCCTTGCCATGATTCGGTGCATTATCGTCTTTCCCCCGACGGCCACACAACCTCACCTACCTGCGCAGTCTCCAACCCTGCGCACAATTGCGCTTCAATGGAATCGCTCTCTCGAGTCACACTTCGTGCGCTCGAGCATCTATTGCACAATGAGTCGCCTAGGCTCAAACCTACTGCGTCGGCGCCACCCAACTGCAGGTCTAGCGTGTTTCCCTGATATGATACTGATACATAGTGTACAGTAGTGTACAGCACTATGACGGCGTGTGGTTCCTGCAGTAGCCTCATGCGCTAGATTCTTCTGGCCTTCTGGAAAATTGGGCCGCCTAAAGAAGAAAAAAAAAGTTTTATGGGTAGGGAATAAATGCCGTGCGGTCTTTTGACAGCGAGACGTCAACCATCAATATTGTTGATTTCCAAGGTTGGTTCTTCGGACAAATCGGCCATATTAATAATTCAGGCACCGAATGATTGACAGAGCTCATATCGCTCAGATTCTAAGAAATGAGGTGTTGTATAATACAGACATGTCCGCCGACCTTATTTACCTATTCAGGTATCCTAACTTTTATATTACTCCACCTTTACTTTTCATCTCATACACAACATTACACTACGAAACCAGTTGACCTGCATGTATTTATATACACTAGTGAAGAAGCAATTAAATACTACATACACTATGCATATGTGGGCAGTGTATATATAATAAATCCAAAGCCACGCTTTGACGCGATTATAAGGCTTCGTTTCCCACACTAGGTAGTTTGTGTAAGTAATCTATTACACTAGGTACACTATAAACACAACTACCACTAGCATTAACTGTCTTAGTGGTAGCATAGTACTAAACATGACGCCTTGTATACTAACATCACCACAATCAATAACTTTTACTTTAAGTACACTGAACAAAAACTGAGCCTCCCATTTCTCTCTACTAGCATAAGATGTGTAAAATGGATGTGTCTCGTACGCCTCGGCATATATAAGATACACCACAGACTATTATGATACTCCGCATATGTCAATGCCAATCAAAAGCTACGGCGCATACCAATATGTAATAAGAAAGCGATTCTTTGACTCTGCCCTATCAGGCGAACCTCTCGGCGCCACAGCGTCCGGGCATAATAGTAGATGCCAGTAGGGTATGTATGTAGTCAGCTTCATCCCGACATACGCAAGAAAGCTGGTCCCTTCCCCCGTGCCACACCGGTCTTCGCGCTAGGCCATAAGGTATACTACAGACTACAGTACTGCCCAAGTTGGCCAACATGTGGCGACTTGCAGCACCAAGACAACCCAGCATGGGCCTGAGAACATATAACGAACCATCTGCTGTGTACCTGCCAATCCCAGTATTGCGTACATGCGTGGGCACAAGGTCCGGGGCGATGCCTCAACTGACCCTGTGCCTGTCTATCACGATAATTCTTTTCGGCTGATGTATATTTCGGGCCTAGTAGCGCATAAACGAAAGGTTTAGGTAGTTAGGTAGTAATCAGGATAGTGTCTATTTACAGTAGTGTGCGCTCTACTATAGCATAGACTGATCGGATCGATAGAAATACCCATTCTTAATAAATTGACGGAGTAATTGCGTTGTCAATCAATTATCAATACAGGTTAGAAGATGGTCCTCTGAGAGAGCTCTCTGCACTAGGTACACACTAAAGGTCACACCAATTGACCCGATATCTTGGTAAGACCTATGAACACGCAATTCATAAGTGCGTGGCCGAGGCTGTCTCGAGGCTAGAATTAAATGCCAGTTTTGAGGGCCGAATGCGGCCTAGACACTGTCAATCTCAATTCCGAGGTCCCTCATCGATAACGAGGTGGATAAACAAGGCTGCAATAACTATCGACTCTACAGCAGAGGACGATATTATCATTTGGCACCACTCCAGTACTAGTGTAGTATAAAGAAATAAATACCCACCACGAGCCAATCGCAACCTGCAAAGAATGTATCTAGATTCAATATTACCACGACTATAACGTGCCATCAGCCGCTTTCATCACACGTTTCAGCACCAAAGCATCATCGCATCATCCCGCCCAGGCACATGTCACCTCCAGATTCCCGTCCAGATGCATGCACTAGGTTAGTAAGTGAGTGGTAAGCTAATACGGCAGTGCCAGCCCAGAGGTAATTAAGAAATGGTTGCTTTTCCGAAAATGCCGATACAATGCCGTGATTGATTTTGCTCTCAGCTTATAATATTCTCGCCTCTCCAAATACCTAAGTACCTACCTTGTAAAAGCCACCGCTTGGACTCGTGGCGTATGTGCAGGATGACCTGCATCCTTTCTGTTCCATTAAATTAATCCCTTGCATTACCACCACCACCTATCTCGTGACCCCAATCAGTATTGCATCAAATCGATCGCGCTTGTCGACGTCAGGTTTTATCTTTAGTAGTGTAGCAAGTTACAAAACTCCTCGCTCGAGAATCAGTGTAGGCGAGAATCACCCAGTATTCAATTGCTAGAGTACGTTGGTGTACCATAATCTCTAGTATACACGTGTCTGATCCATCGATATCATCAGTAATCGTAGCTGACTATACCGTATCATGTACATATCGTATAAGTGATTCATCCGTATAATCCGAGTAAGACGTCAGCAGGCTAGCTTACTCTTACTCCACGCCTGCGGACCTGCATTGCGGCCCGTCGAACAACTTCTCTAATTCCGTCAGCGAAACACCAATGAGCTGCGACAGCCGTTTTTTGAGCTCCTCGACCGAGATCTCGCTGGGATCATAGCTTTCGACGCTATCATTATTGTTACCGCATCCAGCGCATAAAATATCTTGATCTTTCTCGTCTTGTCTTCCGTAGCACTCTCGCCGTAATGGCCGCACGTTTTCTGGCCGTTCGGCTTCTGGGTGCCGCCGCCGCCTCTTTCCTTGAACTTGACCCGGTGGTAGTAACGGTGGCGGCGACGGCGGGGGTGATACTTTTACTTTATCCCGTTTTTGCGGTAGACTAACATCTACGTCATATCTTAGAGCCGGCGACCCGCCTGGCACAGACCGTGAAATCTTCGTAGTAGGACTCCCGAGCGCAAACTTCCGAGGGCTATATTCGCTTTTTCTTGGGCTTAGTTTCATCAACATTGCTGTTGCCGCTGCTATCGCCCTCGACGATGGTGACAATGGTGGCGATAACACATCTCCACCTCTTACCCGTACCTCCGTATCAATTATTGCTTTGATCCTTTCATCCGTCCCAGAGCTCGCTTCTGATTTTGCTGCTCCTTGATCTTTCTGGTCTATGTTTGCTATTGGCGACGGACTAGGTGGTGTCGGTCCTCTCATCGCCGGCGTCCTAGGCGACCCTCTAACCACTTTAGCCACGGGCGGGCAAATAGTGTCCTCCCCTGCCGTAGGGAGCTCGAGCTCTGGATACATGCATCCGTCATACTGTGGAATGCGAAACCACGCACCGGGTCGTCGCTTCCAGACCCAATCATCGCCATTGCATTGGAAGTCGGCGATGGCAGCCGTCGCATGACGGTTCGACTGCGTTAGTGGTGTGTATAAGTCTACCGTTCGTAATGCCATGCTGTTTCCGGTCAAGAATGTTGGGTGGACTAATGCCGTTTCTCTGCCAGGCGGTGTTGCCAACCAACTAGCTTCAGTGAATAGACGTGCAATGCTGCAGGCTCGGGATTAGTCTATATGGCCGCACGAGCGGAGAGTAGAGGTAGAGGTAGGATAACTCGGGCTTCAATGGGGGATACAGAAAGGAATAAAGGAAGCACACCTACTAGTCTACAGAAATAGAGTAATGGGCACGATACTTTGGCCTCATGCGATGGTGGTCCCAATTGAGCGCCTGTCTCCACGCAATGCCATCCGCAAAACTGAAGTCTTCCTGTAGTCTAGAAAGCTCGCACACGGGTACCGGGATCCAACCCCCGAATATCGCGGCGACAAAGCTGTCACCAAGCTCCATCTCTAGATCAGAGCCGTAGAATGGCTCCCGCAAGTCCCAGGTTAGGGAGCGACAATCCTTCCAGTATATCGCATGGCCCAGCCTAAAATTAAATATCTATTGTTAGCGAACGCTGTGAAGCCGTAGTAGGGATGGCTTAGCATCGACGTCACGCACTCGTGTAATATCGTCACCGTCGCCATAAACGCGGTAAGCAGATACTCCTCGCCCTGCGCTTCCCCCTGGCGGCGTAAGCCGGCCAGGCGGGTAGAATACTCGGCCATGACTAGAATCGTCAAGTTGCGGGAGCCTTTGTGTGAATTATTATCAAATTTCTGGATCGTCTCATATTTATCTATCTCGCTGAGAGGCAGGTCACCTCTCGGATGGCGACAGGTGTACCCGTTCCAACCTCTCTCTTTAAATATGTCTTTATCTATTTGCCATTTTATTGACTTTGAAATGTCATTTCGGAGAGTGTTCTGCGCAAAGCTCCACCTATAAGTCTGCTTCTCTCGGGTCATCCGCGAGACCCGAGTATGCTTGGCGATTGAACAAGGAGTCGTTCTCTTTTCATATGCGGGAAGGGGGGTTGATGAGTCACCGCACACTCTTCCTGGGTAGTCCTCGTCGAATATGTCATCGACCAGGAAATCGGATACCCAGGGCAATCCGATTTCTTCAAGAATTTTACTTGCTAGTAGAATGGGTTGCTCCAGTTCTTCATGTAGTTTTGCTTCGCTGTCAGTCCAGTCGGCAAATACAGGATGAATTTCCCCCTTCAAATTGCTTTCCGTCACGATCCCGGTTCCTATAGAGGTTTTGCTTAAAAATCACTGTATACTAGGTTATGGAGAGTGAATTAGGGACTTCTGAATTACCTATTGCACGACATTTAATAAGTTCCTCCCTATCCCAAGTCTTGGGCGTTGAGCCGGGCTGGGTAGCAACCCGATGAAACGTCTCTTTAATGGCCCAAGACGCCATCATCAAGATATCGTCGAATAGTGCACATCCATGCGGAGACCAGAATTTGCCATAGATATATCAACTATACTGGCTTTCGAAAACATCAATTGAAAAAATTATCTTGAGGAAGTCTTCAACCAAGTCGCATTCCAGTGAGAAGCTAGAAAGCTGAGGAATGCTTATGTATCGATCTATTCCTTATTCTTGCCTAATCCGGTGAGTTATGGATCTTTTGGACCTTGTCTCAGCCATACTTCCCTCTTCCATCTATTCCGTAGCCATGCGTTGGTGTCCTAAGGCGCCATTTACGTTTCGTACTCCATCCTACCCTCTCCTATGACGCGCCAGAACTCTTCAATGATCTCCTTCTGCCCGCTAGGTGCGCCGCGAACAGCAAGGTACTTCCGAGAATCAAGCTCGGGCTCCCAGACTCCGGGATTCCCGCCGGCCACGAGGCCACCGGCTTCAGAAAGAATGCACCAACCGGCGCAGACGTCCCATGCCCAACAACCGCCTTCCCAATACACATCGAGCTGACCTGCGGCGACGGCACAGAGGTTGAGCGCAGCGCTTCCCATGCTTCGCAAGGAGTGCACCATGGCGCCGCCGTTCTCCTTCACTGCACATAACTTCTTGAAGACCTCGGTCTTGACCTCGTAGTTGACGCCATCGCGTTGGCTTCCCCACTCAATACTGACGAGACTCGTGTCTAGTCCCGCAAGAGGAATGGGACTCTTCGCTAATGGCAACTTATTCTTGCGTCCCTTGCCGCCTTCAAGACCCCAAACCGCCCCGACCGTTACGAATGCACCTTTCCCGCGAATCGCGCTATACAACGTATCCTGCCAGGGGTTATACACAACGCCGACGGCGGGTTTGCGGTCGACAGCTAGACCTAGCGAGATGCAGGCACTAGGGAATCCGTGAACGAAGTTCGTAGTGCCGTCGATGGGGTCCACAATGAAAGTCGGCGTCGCTGTTATTTGTATGCCCGGTTTGTAGGTCTCTTCGCCCACGAATGCGAACGATGGGTATGCCGTGGATAGGCGCGACGACACGAGCTTTTCTACCGCTTTGTCGGTTTCCGTGACGATATCAACAGCTAGAGTATTGCCCTTAGTACGGAGGAAACTCACTCAAATCTCAAATAAAGGCATCTTCGTGGGGAGCCATTGGGGCTGGCCTCATACATTGGGCAGAATGGCGGGGTATTTTTCGTAAGCAAGTGAAGTGTTTATTGACATACAGTTGAGCTTTTCTCCCTTGTCGATGTCGGTGGGGTTAGCGGCCAGCATCATACGGCCGGCCTCATGGGCCACCGATATGAGAGTATCGTGGATTTCCTGTAAATTGAGGTCTGCCATGGCTTTTACTCATACCAATTCATACGTAGATTTACGACCTTGAATAAATGCTCGAGTAGATATAGCAGGAGTGTGACGATGGCCTCCATGGCGGTGGGGATTGACGTAGTTGCTTGTGTACCAACCTTGTGCACATGTGGATTACATTGTAATATGTAATTGGTTCCCTCGATGAGCCTTCCTTGTCACGTATACATCAGTCCCTTCGTAGTTGAACTTGAGAGGTCACCGTGAGCTGAGCTATAAGTTACCAGGAATGCGTTCTCATAGTTCATAGCTCTCTTTGAAGCATCTCATATCCAGGCTCACTGAGGTTAACCTGGTTACTTCGATGGTTGTTAGAAAGGAGGTACCGGGACAATGCCGGGAGAAGAGTACGAGATAGTTACTTAGTACCTTCGACCTTCTTGAATATGGGGTAGGGTACCTTAGGGCCTACAGGTAGTGTAGAGTAGTAGAGTGTAATAGGATGTGATGTAACCGCCGGCATCCGCCGCCCGCTAGATTAAGCACTGACCGGCCTAGGGCTCCCTGTGGAGTCTTGCTGAATCCGCTATTGAGAGGTGCGTTAGTGGACCGAGGCAGTCTCACACACACCTCATACCTCACACTTCTGCTCATGTTTTGTCGCTGGTGATCATTGTTCACTGGCAGGCAGGTTGCAAAGGACGGTGTTCTGACGGCTAAATATCGATATTTTGTCAAGGGGTTTAAATTGTATATTCAATCATCAATAGTAATAGTACTTCACTTGCATCTAGCTCAAACGCTTACATTCCCCAATCGGCAACCATGGCGCCCAAGACACCCCTTATCACGGTTCTCGGTTCCCTGAACATCGACCTCGTTTCTTACGTCTCGCATCACCCCTTGCCAGGCGAGACTATGACGTCGAACTCTTTTGCCGTGTCCCCAGGTGGTAAGGGTGCTAACCAAGCTGTAGCCTGCGCTAAGCTCTCGCGTTCGCGTGATATATCCGTATCTACTTCAACGGACGAAAGCGCACATATCCGTATGCTTGGTGCCGTAGGCGCTGATAGCTACGGCTCCCTTCTGACATCAAACCTTTCATCTCACGGTGTCGACGTATCTGGCGTCGTCTCCTCGCCCTCTCTCAAAACGGGCATCGCCATAATCGTAGTGGATGAGCCGACAGGCCAGAACCGGATCATATTATCTCCCGAGGCAAATCACAGTTTGCAGCCCTCGGATTTCGCCGTGCTGCCTGCCCCGAAGCCCGATCTTCTGATCATGCAGCTCGAGATCCCGCTTCCCACCGTCCTGGCAGCGTTACGCGCAGCGCGAGAAGCCTCCGTCCCCGTGCTGCTGAACCCAGCGCCCGCTCAACCCCTGCCGGATGATGCGTACGCGGGACTTGCTCATCTAGTCGTGAATGAGACGGAGGCCGCCGTACTAGGCGGCGTGAGCGACGCAGACCTCGAGAGTGAGTCTGGTCTGGAGAGCGTGTCAAAGAAATTCCTGGATCTCGGCGTGCAGAACGTTATCGTGACGCTCGGGGGCCGCGGCGTGTTCTACATGGCTGCCGCCGGTGCAAAGAAAGGCCTGGTTCCCGCCGAGAAGGCCAAGGTTGTCGATACGACAGCGGCGGGTGACACGTTTGTCGGCCAGTACAGTCTCGACGTGGTGGGCGCAGAAAGTAGAGGCGGGTTTGATATCGAAGCTGCGGTGCTCAAGGCGAACCGTGCAGCCGCTAAAACGGTTGAGAAACTAGGGGCACAGGACTCGATCCCGTGGCGCGATGAATTATGATGATTTACGGAGAGGCAAGCTTAGTATACCCCTAGGTTGAGTGAATCATAGACCAAATAACGGCTCTTAAAAAACGTAACACGGCATCACTTGATTTTTCCAGCTCCTAACGAGATTATCTCATAACGCATCCCACAAGCTAGTTTCGCACACAAGCAAGTTTCGCACTTTGGCTTGGCGTACCCTGTAGGCCAATTTATATGCAGGGGTACTTACTTCACTTTTTAATAACTTCGCAAAAAAAAACATCGTACAACAAAATAATTAGTACTATTAGATTCGCAATGAAATAGCGAATCTGATGGTATTTTCTTTTATTTTCTAGCTATTTTATTT
>MU377295.1:0-34893 GCA_022495195.1 Xylaria digitata
AATTATTAGTTTATAGGACTTATATTGGTAGAGTTATTTAAAAGCGCACGGACGTTTTTTGTATGTATTTTGGGTGGCCAATCCAATAGGGTGGCTAAAATCAAGTGGGAGATGCGTTATATTTATATAAAAAATATATAAGCTTATGCTTTTTTTGCAATAGTAAAAACATTTAAAATATATTGCATTATTAATTTTTGTATATGCAGCATATTTAATTTTTGCTTTTGTTTTTAATAGTAGTTATTAGTTAAACAATTTTAATTAGCTTAACTTAGTTATATTAAACTATAAAATAATAAATAAGCTGTTGTTATAGTTTAAAGCGCTAAAAAAGCTTTAATAAAATTAAAAAAAAAAAAGCTTTTTTTATACGCGTTAAATTTAGTTTTTATAACGCTGTTGTTACTAATATATTATTTTAGCTTAAAAACAAACTTTTATATTTTAGCTTATAAAAACTATAAGTTAGTTTTATATGCTAAACAGTTTTGTTTTAACATTTTAATAAAAGCAAGTTAGCAATACTATAAATATAGCTGTTAAAAAAATTAAAGCTTAGCAGTTATAAAATAAATAATAGCGTTATATTTGCAATTTTTTGTTAACGCGTTAAAGCTTAACTAAACTGTTTGTAGCATTTTTTTAAAGTAAATATAATTAAAAATATAAAAAAATTTGTATATATTAAAAGTTGTACATTTTTTTGTTTTAAACTTTTTTATAAATAGTTAGCTATTGTTATTGCTGTTTTTTTTTTTAATTTTAAGCTGCGTTTTGTTATATTTTTTAAGCTAGTTAAACTTTTTTTTGCTAGCTATAAACAAGCGTATTATATAATTAAATTTAACGTTTAATACAATTTTTATGTTTATATTTGCTTGCTAAAAAAAGTTGTATACGTTAATTATAGTTTTAACTAATTTTAGTTTAACGTTTAATAATATATAATATATAACTTTGTTTAGCTAGTTAATGTTTTACGTTTAAATATAGCTTTTTTTTTTTTTTTACTTTTTTTAAGTTAGTAAAAAGCTTTAACGTTAGCTAAAACATAAATAAGCAAGTAGCTAAAGCTATAAATGTTAACTTGTTTATGTATAGCTTTAATAAAAGTTTTAAAAAAGTAGCGTATTATATATTTAAACCTAAGCTTTAATATGCTACTAGCTACAAGCTTATTAATAGCTAACTGTTTTTTGTTTTAAATTGTGCAGCTTTATTTAATAGCGTTAAAAAATGTTAAATAGTTTATTTGTTATAGCTGCAACGTTTTATATACTTTTTTTTTTTAGTATTGTTTTTTAATTATAAAGTTATAAAATTTTAATGTTTATTTTTTAAACAAGTTTATAATAATTATTTTAACTGCGTTTGCTTTATTAAACGCAGCGTTAAAATATTGCTTAAGCTTTTTTATATTAATAAATGTTATTTTTTTGTTGTTTTTTGTGTTAACTAGTTAAAAGATTTAGTTTGTTTTAATTGTAAGCTTTTTGTTAGCTAATAATAAGTATTATTTGTATGCAAAACAAATAAGTAAAAAATTTAAAACAATAAATTTAGCAGCTAAATAAAAAGTAATATATTTATTGTTAACAATAAATATGTTTATTAGTTAATAAGTTATTTATATAAAGTAGTAAGTAATAATGTAATTAAATGCTGTTTTTAAAATTAGGTTATTATAAAAGCTTTTATATTTAAGCTATTTGTAGTAATAAAAAGCAGCAAGCAATTAATGTTTTTTATAATATTTTTTATAACAATTTTTGTTTAACTTATTTTGCTAACTTATGTTAACGCTTTTATGCTTAAGTATTTATAAGCATTTATAATAAAATTTAGCATTAATAAATTTATTTAAATTTTGCAGCTTTTTTTATTTTAATAAAAACATGTTTTTTATATATTTATTGCTATAGTACGCGTTTATTATTATAGTTATATATGTTTATAATTATAGCTGCGTATACGTTTAAAGCAAATTTTTAAAGCAATTATATATTTATTGCAATATAAAGTTAGCTTTTAATAAAACAGTTTTACTTTTCTATTTTTTTAATAGCTGTTTATTTAACTATTTGTTATATTATCTGTTTTATTATTTATATTTTTGCTTAATATTAAAACATAATATTAGCAATATGCTTTTGCATATATATAAACTTTGTAATAGTATTTTTTAAAATAGCTTTAAACTAAATTTGTTTATAACTAGCAGCGTTTATGTGCTAGTTACTTTTTTATACTTTAATTTTAAAAGCATTTTTTAAAATAGCTTTAAAACAAGCTTGTTTTTAACTTTTAGTAGCGCTTATAAGCTAGCAATTTTTTTACTGCTTAATTTTAGTTTAAACAAATTAGCTTTTAGTTTAAATAAATTAAACAAGTTGTTAAAGTTTATTAGCATATTTAAAAACAAAAGTTTAAACTTATTATTTATTAAAAAAATTAAAGCTTTTTTAAAAAAAGCAGAAAAATTTAACTAAGTAGTAATAAATATTTTTTAAAAACTGGTTTGTTATTAACAAAAAGCTTTAGAAAAGTAGGCATATTATTTTTGTTAATTAGTTTAAAAAATTAAAAAAATAATATATGTAAAAATATTGTTAAAAAAAGCTAAAAACTAAAAAGCAAAAAAATTAAAATAATTAATAAGCTAGTGCTACTAAAAGCGTTAAAATTGCGGTTTTAATACTTAGTTTAAAATAAGTTGTACAGCTTGCTTTAAATTATATGCTAAAAAATAAGTAATTATAGTATTAGCTACTTGTTAGTTATAGTGTTAGCTAACATTTAAACTTATTATTATATTGCGTTAAGGTTTAAAAGAAAAAAAAGCATATAGCAAACGCTTTATACTTAATATATTAATATTACAAGCTTAAATATTATTAAGTATTAACAACTTTTTAAATTTAAAATAAACGTAGCAAAAATAAAGCTAAAGCTATATAGCTTTTTAGTTAACAAAAAGTTAATTACTGTTTTTATTAAAAACTTTAATTTTAATATAGCAATTAAGTTGTTTAAAGTTAGCAAGCAAGCTATTAAATAGCTATTTTTTTTTGCAAAAGCTATAAATTTAACTTTAAACATAAACAAAGCTAACTAAAAAAAAATAATTAGCATTAAACTATATACGTTTGTTTTTATTATTTAATGCTTTTATTTTGCGTTTATTAATAAGCAGCTAAAAATAAAGCTAAATTAGTTAAACTAAACGTTAAATTATAAAAATATTAGTTTGTTTATTAACAGCGTACTAAAAACTAAAAGCGTGTTTTATGTTTAATACTGTTAAATATAGCTAATATTTAGCTTTAATATAAAATAGCTAAAAAAAAAAAAACAAATTGCAAATATTTTGTTTAAAAACTAAGCAAACGTATATATAAGCTAAAAGTGCAAATTAACAAACAGTTTAAAACTAAAAAAAAGTTTTTAAAAATAAAAAAAAAGCTAATTTTTTTTTAAAGCAATATAAAAAATATTAAAGTTTTAAAACAAGTGTTTAAAAAGCGTACTTTTTTAAAGTAATATAAAAAAATGCGTATTATAAATATTTAGTTATAGCTATACTTTAAACAAAAAATATATAAACAAAAAAATTAGTTAAATAGTATAAAATTTTTTATATAACAATAAAAATTTATTGCTTATTTTAAATTATAATATTTAGCAAAAAAAATTATGTTAAAGCTTAGCGCGCTTTGCTTTTTTGTTATATTTAAACTATATATATTGCTTTATATTTTTATTAAGCTATTAATTTAATAGCGTTATATATAAGCTTTTGTTAATATAAACGTAAATAAGCTTTTTATTATACGATTTAATAAACAGCTAAACAATATTATTTTGCGCTTTTATAAAAACATAGTTTTATATATAGTTACTATTTATTATAATAAAAGCGCGCTTTAAACCGGGTATTGTTTTTAAAAAATATTATATTTTAAAACATGTTTTTATAAACTAATTAGTAATAAGCGTTAAACAAAACATAATAAAGCTATAATATTTACTACTATATAGTTTTATTGCTAATAAAAATTGTTAATTTAGTTAAAACAATATTAAATAGTTATATAAACATTTATTTTTAGTGCGTAATAATACTAAAATGTTAAATATTAATACATTTATTAATTATTTGGCGTAACAAATTTTTAAAAACTAATTTTTTATATAGTAAAATAAAAGCAGATAACTTAGTATAACTATATAATATAAATTAATAATATATTATATTTTAAACATGTTAAGCTTACGTTTTATTTTTATACGCATATTAATTATTTATAACATTTTAATAGCTTTAAAATAATAACGGTGCTTATATATAGCTTTTTATATAAATATAATAAAAGTAAGTATTAAAATAATTTATTATATGCTAAAGTTTTAGGGCGCTTAACAATAAATATGCAGTTTATATTTCTAAAAAATTTATTTGTTTATATGTTTTATATATTGTTGTTTTAACAATAAAATTAATTTATATTTAATATTTATTGCTTTATTTAACTTTTTATATAGTTATATTTATAATTTAAAAAGTTAACAGCTTATTAGTACAAGTTTTTATAAAAAAACTTTTTGTTTATTTTTTTTTTTTTATATTTTTACGTAACTAAGTTCTTTACTAAAGTTGTTTTGTAATATAAAAAATTAAATAAAGATTAAACAGCTAAAAAAATAATTATAAAAGCTAGCGCTTAAAGCAGCGTGTAGTAATAAACTTATATATTACTTAAAAACGGGCTGCCTTATTTGTTATAAAAAGAAAAAAAAGTGCAACAAAGCAAAACTGTGCTATAAAAATAATGTTTAATAATTTAAAAAGTTTTTTTAATGTTAATATAAGCTTAAATTGTAAAAAAAACGTATTAATATATAAAAAGTTTTTTAAGGCTTTAGTTTTAAACAGCGGTTAAAACAAAGCAAAAAAATGTAAACAAACTTTATTTTTAATTCTATATTAATATTATTTAATAAATTGTTTATAAGCTTGCTAAAAAAATAAAAAAAGCAAAGTTTTATGTATATTATATTTTAGCTGCTTTTTAAAAAAGTTAAAACAAACAAAAACCAAATTTTTTTAATTATTTTATTAATTGTATAAATAGTATTTTTTTTATTTAAAGTTTAAATAAAAACGTTTTTAACAACGTGTTAGTTATAAATATAATAAACTATATTAAGTTAATACATTTTTTTTTTTTTAAATAAGTAATTATATTAATTTTAAAACTTTATATAGTAGCAATTTTTTTATTGTTAACTTTAAAATTAATTTTTTGTTTATAATGTTTTAATTGCAGTTTTATTATAAAATAGCTATAAAACATTTATATTTATAAAAAATAACAAACAAAAAAATATTAAAAAAAAAAGCTAATTTAATATATTTTAATTAAATATTATGTTTAATAGCTTAAGTAGTAATAAAAAGGTTTTTGGATAGTATATATTAAGTGCATTTTAAAGCTTATAAAAAGCTAATTTAATACAATTTGTTGTATTATTACTAGCTAAGCTATAAATTTGTTGCTTTTTTTGCTAAGTTTTTTTATTATGAAATATTTGCAAACAGGCTTATTTAGCACTTTAGTACAAAATTAAAAAAAATAGCAGCAAATAATTTAATATGCTAAATTAAAATTTTGCAGTTAGTTAAAGTTAATAATAAGCTGTTATATTATTTTGTTAATATTATAACTATATAAAATAAAATACAAAATAATATAAATGCTAAAGCTTACTTAATTAATAACATATTATTTTGTTGTGCTATAAAAATTAATGTTGTAATTTACAAATAAATACTAAAATAGCTAATAAAAAAAAGTTAATATTATGTTAACTTGTTTTATAAGCTAGTGTTATAAATATATTTATATTATATTATTATAGTATTTTTGCTGCTATAAGCTTTTGTTACAAATGTAAATAATAAAGTAAATTAAAAAAGAAAAACATTTATATACTTTAGTATTTTTTTTTAACACTTAATTATAGCTTGTTAAATAATAGCAACTATATAACTTTATAACTTTGCGCTAAACTTAATTTACTTTTATTAATTACTTGTTTAATTAATGTTGTTAAAGATTTTTTTATAATTTTTAGCTTTTTTAAGCCAAATAATTTGGCGCAAACAGTGCTATTAATGCTTTATTTGTTTATATGTAATAAGATTATATTTATATTACAGTTTGCGTTATACAAAATTATATAAGCATATAAAACTGTAACTATATTTAAAAAGTTTTAAAAAAAGTATAGCAACTTATAAGCAAAGCTAAATAAAAAAAAGCATAAAATTAATAAAGCGTAACAAGCTAAAAAAAATTAAACTTTATATATGTTTAAACTTTAACAACAAATTATTTGTTTAAAAGCTATAAAATAATAAAATAATTTAAATATGCATTTTTTTAATAATAACAAATTTTTTTTTGTATTTTTTTTTGTTTTTAGTTTGTAGCAAAAAAAAAAACATATATTGTTAATTTTAGCGTTAAATTAACAGCGTTATTTTTTTTTTTAAATATATTTATTAGTTTTTGCTGTTTATATATTAAATGTTAAATTTTAGCAAATATAAAAAAAGATATAGTTATTTTATTTGTGCTTTAAACAGGTTTATAAAGTAAAAAAAATAAAAACTGTAATTTATAACCTTTAATAATAAAAGCAGCTATATTTTTTTAAATAATAATTAATAGTAAAAATAATAAAGTAATAATATAAAAAAGTTTTTAGTTATATTATTTAACTATTTTTTTATTAAATTTTTATTATATAGTATTAAAAACTTGTTTATAATAGCTAAATTATTAATGTAAACAGCAGTTGTTGTTAATTAAACTATTTGTGCGCTTGTTTTTTTTTGCAAATATTATTTTTGTTTTAATTAAACGTTTAGCTTATACGCTGTTTTTAATATAAAGTAAGCTAAGCTTTGTTATTGTTACTGTTGTTATTACTGTTGTTATTAATATTATGCTTTTTTTAGTTTAATATTTAGCTTGCAAACTATTTTTTTTTAAACAGTATAAGTTAAATATTGTTTTATTAACTATTATTGCTTTTATTGTTTAACGTTATTTTAAAGCTAAAAACGTATAAGTTAAAAATCTAAATTTAATATTATGTTAAAAAAAGCTAGCAGCTATGTTAACATAATAAGCGTTGTTTATTTTAAAGTATTACTTTATAAAGTTTTTTATATTTTTAATTTTGTTTGCTAGCGCGCTAAATTATATAATATATTTTTTTATTAAATTATTTTTATAGCCAAATGTTTTATTAAACATATTAAAAAGCTGTTAACAAATGTTTAAATAATTGCTAAAGTGTTAGCTAAATATAATTAGCGCTATTAAAATAGCAAAATAATATTTGCTTTTTAGCGTATTAAAACCGGCGTAAGCAGCATATTAGCGTAAACTAGGCGTAATAAACAAAAAAAAAAAACTTTTTTAGTTAGCAAGCTAAAAAAAAGCTAAAAAGCTTTTGTAACTTAAGCTATTTAGTTTAACAATAATAATATTAATAGTAGTAATAAAAATAATAATAGTAAAAATAATAGTAATAATAATAATAATAACAATATGTTAATAAATAAAATATGTAAAAAATAAGTGCTGCAAATGTTTTAACGTATTAGTTATAATTTTATATATTAAAGCTTTAAAAAGTTATTAACTTTTAAAAAATAAAAAAATTTAAACCGTTTTAAAAACTATATTATATTGTTAAATTTAAATAGTTTAAGCTTTAAAAGCTTAAAGCTAACTTGTTGTTTATAAATGCTTTATAAATTTTTAAAAGTTTAAAGCAAACAGTTGTTAAAAATTCTTTATATAAGTTTTAAAACTTAAAAATATTTAATAAAAGTTTTAAGTTTAAAAGCGTATTAATATATATTAATTTAAAACTGCTTAATGCATTTCCCACTTAGATTAGCTACCTAATTGGATTAGCCACTTTTTTAAACCTTTATATATGCATTTAAAAATAATTTAATAATAACACATACAATTAATTTAAACTATTTAAAATCTAATTTATTAAACGTTTTTATACTGTTTTAATAAGTTTGCACATTATAGCTAAGTTTGCTGCAAGCTTTATAACGTTAAGCGCATATTTTTTTTTTTTATATAACAATTATTTTAACAGTTTTTATAATTTTTTTGCTTAACTACGTTTTTAAAAGCTTATAAATTTTTTGCTTTTTATATAATAAAAAATTTTTTATTTTATAATTAAGTTTTTTTTATATAACAATGTTAGCTATGTTATAATTGTGTAAAATGCTTTATAACATTATATTAATGCTATAAACCAAGATTTTAAGCTAAAGAAAAAAAAAGAAAAAAAGATAGCAAAGCTTATAATCTTTTAGAATTAAATATAGTATAATTACTGTTTTATAAATTGTAATTTATACGTTTTTTATTAATATAACAGTTTAGTAGTAGTTTATACGTTATATTTTTTTATTAAAACAAAAATATGGATTTTAATTTATATTAATGTTAAATATAACGTTTAATTATTATTGCTTTTTTTAACTTTTTAGCTATATTGTTATTTAGGTAATTTTTTGTGTATTTATTTGTAGCAGTTGTACGCATTTATTTTTTTAGTTTAATTAATAGCTTTAAAACTTTAAAGTATAGCTTATAAAATTGTTTAAATATAGCAAATATATTTTTAAAGTTTTTTACTAAGTATTATATATTGTTAAAGTTATATTTTTATTAAAAAACTTAATATTATAGTATATAATATTTTTTATATAAGCGTAATTTTTTTATTTTGTTTATTTTATACTTAAATTTTTTGTTAATATTTTTAAGTTTTAAAAGCGTTTAAATCTGTTATAATAATAAATTGTTATTTGCTTTTTATAATTGGTTAGCATAAAATAAATTCTTTATTTTATATAATAAAAATAAATTTAAAACGTAGCTATAGCTTTATTTTTTTAAAATTTTAAATAATTTTATAAATTATAAATTTAGCTAAATAGTTAATATTTATATAAAAAACTTTTTTTTTTTAAAAAATACTTTGTTTTTTATTTTAAAGTTAACTAGTTTGCACTTTTTATTAGCTTGTAATTTTTGTTATTTTTAAGCTGCTTTTGCTAATATATATGCTATTTTTTAAACTTTTTGTGTTTGTTTTATTAGTTTTAGTGCTAGCTTTTGCAGCAGCGTGCTAATTTTTTTGTTTAAAAGTTTTATTAACAATAAGTTATATATATTAGTTTTTAAAGCTATTTTTAAAAAAGCTATATTTAATAATAAATGTTATAATAAGTTGTAAACAAAATTTAACGCTAATAAATAAAAGCTTTAATTATTTTAATATTTGTTAATATAAAATTGTAATTATTAATTAAGTTTTTAATTAATAAATTTAATTACTTTTTATATTTAAAAATAATAAGCGCTACTATTATAATGTTTTATTTTAATTAATTTATTAATTTTTTTTATAAAAATTAATATAAAAAGCTTTATGTTATTTAATAGCTAACAGTTTAATATGTTAAAAAATTAATATAAAAAATAATAGTATTATGTTGCTATTGTTTTTGCTATATTAAATTTTTTATTTAAAAATATAGTTAGCAAACAGCTAAACTTGTTTATAAAAGCTTAAACATAATTATAGCTTTAGCAATTTTTTAGCATATTTTTTTTGTTTATTATTATTTGTTTGTATATTGCTTGTAATATAAATATTAAGTATAATAGCTTAAATATTTTATTTTAAAATATTTTGTTTTTTTAATAGTTATAATAGTTGTGCATATATTTTTTAATATTTTGTTTTAAATAAAACTAATAAAAATCTTGCTTAATTATTTTAATTGTTTTATTTTAGCTTAAATAAGCAGTAATTTTAAAATAGTATAACTTTTTAATTAAAGCTGTTTATAAAAAAATAATATTATTTAAAATAATTTTAAGCATTTATAGTTAATAATTTTTATAGCTTAACTTTTAAGCTTTGTTTTTTTTTTTAATTAGTTTTACTAGTTTAACTTTTTTAAATATTATTTTATTGCTTTTTATAGCAGCTATTAATTTTTTTATAGCTTAAAGTTTAATTATAATTAAAGTGCGTTTTTTAGCTTTTTATGCTTTTATTGTTAATAATTTAGCTGTTTTTTTAAATAAAGTATTAGTTACTACGTTTTTTTTTCTAAGTTTATATTAAAAAATAATATTAAAGTTTGCTAAAAAGTTAGCTTATTAAATTTGGCGTATTAAAAGCATACGTTTGGTTAAAAAATATAAAAAGGCTTAATAATTTATAATAATAAAAAATTTTTGTTTTAAAAGCTTTAAGTAATAATGCTTTAAAGTTTATACTATAGTTAACATTTTTTTGTTTTATATAAAATAAGCTTTTTTTAATATAATTATTGTTTTAAAAAAATAGTTTATAAGTTTTTATTTTTTATTTTTTTGTTGCTGCTAAATAATTTTGTTAATAATGTTTTTTAATATGTTAGTTTTTATTTAAATAAGTTATTTTAAGCAAAAAAATGTTAGTATTAGTATTTAGTATGTTAATTGTTTTATAGCTTTAAAAAAGTTTTTTTATTTTAAGCTTTTTTTAAATAAAGCGTTTTTTTTAAATAATTAGTTTAATAGTTTTATAATATTGCTAACATAATAAATAAACATACAAATAAAGTTATATAGTTTTAAAAAAAATTAAATTGCTTTAACTTTATTAAAGTTTTTAAACTTTTAGTTTATAATAGCTTTAATTTTTATTAAATCGATTTAAATACTAATTTTAGCTTTTATAATAACGCTTAAATAATTTATTATAATAATATTAAATTAAAATTTTTTAATATTTTTTTATAATTAAATTTTGTACAAACAATAAATAACTTTTTTATATTGCTTTTAATATTTTTTTTTTAGTTTTAAATATATTAATATATTATTAGTATATATATTAACAAATTTGTTTAACAGTTTTTATAATTAAATATTAATAAAAAATTGTTATTAAGCTAAGCTTATTTTAAAGCTAAAAAAAAAAACTTTTTATTAAGTATAAAAAGCTATAAAATATTAAAAGTTAATTAATATATATAACTAATAAAAAGCTTTAATAATGTTAAATTTAAAATATTGTTTTATATTTTAATAATTATAAATAATACTGTTTAAATTTAAAGTTAGAACTATTTTGTTTTTTAAATATTAATTTTGCTAGCAATAATTAATATAAAACTTTTGTTTTTGCAAATGCGGCTTAAAAGCAAATAAAACTAGCGCTGCATTTATTTTTATAGCTAGTTTAATAAAATCTATTTTTAGTAGCTAATTTATTACTTTTTTTTTAAAGAGTAAATATTAAATTAAAATTTAATATTTTAAAAGCTTACTATTTTATACTTTTTTATTAAGTTTAAAAATTATATTGTATTTTAATTGTAATAAAAACAAAATATTTGCTTTTTTTTTTAAAAAAAAACTTTTTAAATATGCTAATAGTTTTAAAAAAAAATGTTAAACTAAAACTATATGCTTAAAATTTTTATTTATAAAAAACAGTATATGCTTTTTATTATACGTTTTTTAAAGCTTAACTGCTTTTATATTTATAATTTTTTTATTTTTAAACAATTTTATAAACTTAATAAATATTAGTTTAATTAACATTTTTAGTGCTAATTTAATTTATTGTTAATAGTTTAAATTATTTTTAACTTGCTTTATAATTTTTTAAATTATAATTTAGTTTTTTATTTTTTTTGCGCTTATTATAGCAATAGCTAACTTTTTTTTTTTTGCTTTTTAAAATATGCAATATTTTTTTTTTAAAGCTTAATTTTGCTAGTTTACATTTTATTAAACGCTAAAATTAATTTAACGTTTAGCATTGCTTAATAATTAAATTTAAATAGCTAAAAAATATTTTGCTAATACAAATTAATTTTTAAACTATATTAAATATTATTTTTTGCAATTTAAAAAAAAGTTATGCTTAATAAACTAATTTATATTAATTATAACTTTATAACTTATATTTATTATTTAAAACACTTAGTTTTTAAAATAGCAGCTATTAATTTTTAAAATAGCTACTAAATATTTTTTTATTAAGCTTAACATGTTTTATTATCAAGTAACAAATATTATCAAGTAACAAAAGTCTTAGGCATTATTTAGGTTGCAACATAAAAAAAACAACCACAATATAATTAAATTATTTCAAATTAATCAGAATCTTTTTTATTAAACGTATTTATATCTACTGTACAAGTGCGCGCATTATAATTAATGTTGCTGCATATGCCACAATAACACGCGCGCGTAAATGCTTTTACCTAACAACCACTACTTTTACCGTTTTTTTAATCTATTTAACTACCACCCTTTCTAAAAACCTGGAAATCTGTTCCCTTAAATCAAATAAATATTCCTCCAGTTTATAATCGCTTATTTTTTATTCTCCAGCGTTTACTAAAAATATAGTTAACTTTTTAAAGCTTAGCTACTTTATTTAGTATCAACGTTTGCTTATGCAATAAATAGTACGTAGCTTTTGATAATAAGTTTACAACGTTAATAATTTTGTTTAGCAAGCTATTTTAATGCCTAAAAATTCAGTTTTTTAAATAAACAAACTGCAAAATAGCTTTTTTAATAATAATAAAAGTTTTTAAAACCTAAACAATAAAAAGTAACTTAAGCTCTAACAACGGTATAAAAAAGATTAGCGCAACTTTAAGCTTTAAAATAACAACTTCTAAATTAAATAAAACAAAGCTAGTAGCCTTAAACCTAAACGTAATATTTATAAGCGTTATTGCTTAAATATAAGCTTTAAAAAACGTAAATAAAAAGTCCTCTTTTAAAATATGCGTTATACCTGTCCGCATAATATTGCTGATTTTAATACTATACGCCTTTTTTAACAGGCTAAAACATGCTATGTTTAAAGGCTAAAGTTTATAAAAAAAATGCGCAAGCATTATTTTAATAAAAATATTATTTTCTTAGCAATAGTTTTTAAATTTCTCTAAATAGTAGCTTTTATAACTATTAAAAATAAAAAAACGTTTTATACCTGTTAAACGCAGTCAAATATACTTATTAAAATGTTTAATTTATTTTAAACTAAAATTATTATTAATTTAGCTGTTATATAAAACCGCAATTCGTTATTTAAATAATAAAAAGCTATTACAATACTAAAAAGCAAAATAAGTTTTCTTTTTCAAAATAATAAAAAGCAGCACCAACTAACCCTGTAAATTAATTAAACAAACGGCTGTAAACCAATTCCGATTGCTTTGTTAGGCTTGCCTAAGCCTATTCTGCTTTTTAACACTTGTTACAACTATATTAGTTATAATTATGCCTATTATAAACCTTGTTTTATTAAAATTATATATATCTTTTTTTGCAATATTTTTACGCTTAATAATCTTTTTTACGCGTTTGTAATACGCGTTATATTTGGCAAAATCTTTGCAAAAAACTCGGCTATAATTAATTCAACAGTTTAAACGCGTTTAAAAAGCTAGTATACAGTTTATAAAGCGCGTTGTCTAACACTTTTTAACCGGTTGGCTACCCTGCTTAGCCAATAGTTAGTCGGCTATATTTTAAATATAACACACCTGGAAAAAAAACGCTTTTAAATCTAAGTAAATTATAAACTGTATAATTGCCTACTTTTCGGAGTTAGTTAATTTCAACTTTATATTTTTGCTGCTGCGCTAGAGCGCAACACCGGCGATTTTGCGGCAAAAAGTCTTATTAAAAACGTTATACATTTTTGCAAGCTTGTAAATAAAGATGTAAAAGTTGCGTTTAAAAGCGCAAGCAGCAGTTAGTAACCTAGTTTTTTTTAACGCGTGCTCCATTATTATAAGTAAAAAAAATAAAGTTTAAATAATAAAAGGTTAAAAAATCTAAAACTTTTATTACTTAATAATATTTGTTACTTAATAATAAAACACGTTATAGTTTTTTTATAATAATTAAACAAAGGTATTAATTAGTTTAAATAAATTATTTATATATTAAATTATTGTTTAATTTGTTTAGCTAATTTTTTGCTTATTAATAAATTTGTTTATGTTTTAATATTATATAATATAATAATTTTTATTTTAAAGTTATTTATTTATAATTATATTTTTTAATTAAATAATATTAACTTTTTTTAACTATTTATTTTAGCTAATAAAAAAAATAAAACTGTTAAAAAAACTTTTAATAATTTTGCTAGTTTTTTAAATTATTTAAGCTAAATAAATTATTGCTTGCTTTTTTTTTAGTTAGCTAAACTTTGTTTATATTTATTTGCTTTTTAAAGCAGTTAATTATTTTATATTTTAGTTTGCTATATTTAAAACATATATTATTATTTTAATAAACTTTTTTTTTTTTATTAATTAGCGCTTGTTTAAATTAGCTAGCTGTTTTAATAAAATTAGGTTTGTTAGGCGTTTGCTGTAAAGTTCTTGCAGCTAAATTGCTAGCTTTAGCTTTAGCTTTATAATTAGCGCTAATTTTTTAGCGTTATTAAAAAATATATTTATAATTAAATACAGCTTTAGCTATTTTATTATAAAAACGTTTATAAGTTATATTTAAATTAATATTAGCTTTAAAAATTTTGCTACTTAAGTTTATATTAATATAGCTTTAAAAAATTTAAAGCTATTTGTTTTTAAACAGCTTAAACTTTTAAACAAAGCTGTTAAACTAAAAAATAAATTAATAAATATTGCTATTTTTATTAAGCTTAAAACAAAAAGTTTTTAGTTTTTTATAAGCTAAAGCAGCTTAATTTAAATTATAATAAGCTGTTTTTAAAATCTAAATTAATTTAGCAAATTTATTAAATAAACGTTTAATAAAACAAAATTAAGTTTTAATAAATTTTTTAGCGTTTTTTTTTAATAAAAATATTATATAGCGTATATAGCTTTATTTAATATAAAAAATAATAAAATCTTTTTTTAATTTGTTAGCTAGTTTTTTAAACTAGTTATTAAAAAAGTTTTTGTTGCTTATAAACTTATTTAAGTCTGCTTTTTAGGTCTTTGTTTTTTTTTTATAGTTTTTGTTAGCTGTATTAATTAAATAACTAATAGGTTTAAACATTTTTTATACAGCTATGCTTATAAGTTTAAAGCTAATGCTGTTAAAAGCGCTGCTTTTAATACTTTTATGTTATTATTTATTTAATAAAAGCATATTAGCTTAATGCTAAATTTAAGCTTACAACTGTTTAATTAGCTAATAAAAACATTAAATTTTGTTTTAATTGTTTTTAGCTATAGTTTTTAATATAAATATTACTTGTTTTTTTTTTAGTTTAAAAGCGTTTAAAAAAGCTTTTGTTTTTTGTTTTTTTTTTTTTTTTTTTAATTAACTAAATTAGTATATTAATAGTTAGATTTTTTAGTAGTATACTTTTTAGTGCTATATATAATTGCAGTTTTACAAATCTTTTTAAGTTTATAATAAACATTAAAAATTTTTTTTAAAATAATATATAATTATATTAAATAGTTATATTTATTTTTTAATAATTATATGCTAACTAAAAAAAAAAAATAATATTTTTATATTTTGTTTATTATAGCAAAAAATAAAGTTTTATATTTAATTAACGCTTAACAGCAAAAATAAAAAAGCTTAAAATAATATTACAATTATATAAAATGCTTTATAACATTATATTAATGCTATAAACTAAGATTTTAAGCTAAAAAAAAAGAAAAAAAAAAGGATAGCAAAGCTTGCAATTTTTTAAAATTAAATATAATACAATTACCGCTTTATAAGTTATGGTTTATACGTTTTTTATTGATATAACAGTTTGGTAGTAGTTTATACGTCACAAGCTAAACTAATAATTTGTTTTGCAAAAAGTTACAATTTTTTTTTTAATAACGTAAAACAATATATAATATTAGTTATATTATATATAATTTAGCTTATACTTTTAATAATAAATGTTAAAAAGTTATTTTAATATTATATAACTTTTAATTCGATATATTAAAATAAAAATTAAGCTTTAGTTAAATTGTTTAAAGTTATAAATTATTAGCAAACAAATAAAGTTAAAAATAAAAGCTTGATTTAAAAAGTAATTAAATAATAATTTAGCTAGTTAATAATATATTTTAGGTTATATAGCTTTAATTTTGCTTTTTTAAAACTTTTTTATATGTTATTTAAAGTTATAAACTTAGAAAACACATAAAAAAACGCGCTAAAAAAATCTTTTTTTTTAATATAAATAATATACGCTTATATTAAATGCTTAATTTGTTTATTATATAACCGTTTTAAAAACCTAAAACATTTAACATTTAAAAGCTAAAGTTTATAAAAAAAGTAAAAAAGCATACAAAAAGTTATAATTTTATTGTTTTTATAATATTATTTAAAATTAATAAAATAATAGCTTTTATGCTTATTAAAAATAAATAAATAGTAAACTTTTTTTATATAACTTTTTATATATAAATTAAAATGTTTAATTTAATTTACGCTTTGTTTATTTATTGTTTAACTATTTTTTATAGTTTTAATTTTTTAATTGCTAAATAAATTAATATTTTTATATTAAAGCAATAAATAGTTTTGTTTTGCTAAAATAATATAAAATAAAATAATATAGCTATATAATAAAATAGCTTAAATAATTATAAACCAATTTATATTACTTAGTTATATAGCTTTTAATTTTTATATGCGTTTAAATATAATTATAATAAAGTTAGTTATAATTTTGTTTATTGCAAATTTTATTTTATTAAAATTATAAATATTGTTTTTATAAATGCTGTTTTTAATTATTATTTTTTATACAAATATAAATTAAACGCAATATTTAATTAAATTTTTGTTTAAAACTTTTTAATAATTAATTTTTTAATTAAAACGTATTTAAAACTTTAGTTGCTTTTATATAAAGTTAAATATTTAGTTTTTTTTTATAAAACGTTTTTTATATAGTTTTAGCAGTTAATTAATTATATTTTTAATACTACTATGTTTAAGTAAAAACGATTATACAATAAAGTCGATAATATATTATACAATTAAATTCTTTTTAAATTCGGTTAATTTAAACTTTAAAAAACGCGTTTTGTTATTTAAATTAAAACTATGTTTTTAATTAATAAAAGTTGTATAAAAAACATTATAAAGCTTAGCAGCACGTTTAAAAAATAAAAAAGGGTTGTTTTAGCAAGCTTAAAAAGCTAGCTATAAGTTAGCTTTAGTTTAAAAGTTAACTATTATTGTTGGTTAAAAAAAAAAGGATAGAAAATATTGCGTACAAAGGTTTAAAAAAGTGGCTAATCCAAGTAGAAAATGCGTTACTATATTTGTATTAATTATAATAAAACGTTTATATTTATTAAAAATTTATATATATATAAAAATATAATGCTTTAGTTAATATAATTAATTAGCAATTTTTATTTAATATTTAAATAAGGGTTTAAGTTTTTTAATATATTTTTAACGTTATTATTTTGATTTTGTATTATTTTATTGTTTTTAAACAACTGTTTTAAAAAGCGTACTAGTACGCTAAAGTTTTTTTTTTTTGTTAAATTTAAATTAATATATTTAATACTTTTTTTATTTGCAGCTTAATGCTAGCTTGTTAAGTTTTTAATATAGTTTAAAATTATAATTATAATTTTAATATATTTAAAAAACTAGTAAATGCATATTGTATAATAATAAAAAAATAAAAGCAAAAATAAAAGCAAAAACAAAAGCAAAAGTAAAAACAAAAGCAAAAAACATAATTATATAAACATGTTGTTAGCTAACATATTTTACTAATATATAATATTAATTTATAGCTATATTTTTTTTATAGCTATTATAAATATAGCTAGCATACGCCTTTTTATTTTTATTACTTATATATACGTTTTATAGATTTTTGCTGCTAGCGTAACATAAGCATTTTTATTATAAAGCAGCGTTAAACATTTGTTATAGTGTAGCTTTAAAATTTTTATTTGCGTTTAAAGCGTTAAACAAAAAGTTAAAATTGCTTTTTTAAGCGCTATGCTGCTTATATTGCAGCAAACAAACAATAAAAAAGTTAAAAAAAAGGGCAAAAAAAAAAGCAGTTAATTATATAGTATAACAACGTTATATAACTTTATAACTATAGCAAACAGCTTTTTATACAGTTTTAGCAGCTATATATTATATTAAGTTAAATAGCTTTATTGCTTTAATATATAAAAAAACATACGCTGTTAATAATTAAAGCAGCTAAAAATAAGCTAAAAAGTAAAACAATAGCAAAAAAACAATAGCAGCAGCAAATTAAAAACATTATAAAAATTAGCTATGTTGTTATTGTTATTAAATAAAAAAATAATAATAGCTAAAAACAATAAAAAAAGTAGTAATAATATAAATATGTTAGCTAGCTTTTAGTATACTATAGCATTTTAAATTATTTGAACTTTATAATAGTTAGCTTTTAAATATGCTATAATATTTTATTATTTAGCTTTTAAAATAATTAACTATTTAGTATACTATATTATTTAATATTATTAAGCTTTTAAAGTTGTTTATTTTTTAATATGTTATAACATTATATGTTATTTAGCTTTTAAAATAATTAACTTTTTAATATAATATATTATTTTGTGTTATTTAGCTTTTAAAGTATTTAATTTTTTAGTATGCTATAATATTTTAAATTATTCGGCTTTTAAAGCAGTAATCTTTTTAATAAATATAAATAATATTAATTCTTAATATTGCTAATTAACTTTAAAAAAATTATAATTATAATATATAAAACTATATAAATATATAAATATTATTTTATTTATTTAGCTATTATTAGCTACTTTTTTACGCTATATTATTAATTATTATATAAATATATGCTTTAATATTTTTAACATTTTAAAATTATTTTTATTTTTATTTTGCTTTTTGTTTTTTTTGTTTTTTTGTAAACTTTGTTATTTAGTATTGCTTTTGCTATTATTTTGCGCATATTAGTTTTAACTATTTTATTTTTTAAGCTTAATTGTTTTTTAATTTTTTTTAGCTTAATGTTAGCTTTATATTTTTTAGCTTATAGTTAAGTTAAGCTATTAATATATACTGCGTATTAGCTGTTAATTTAATAGCTTTAACAGCTTTAAAAAATATTATAATTGTTTTTATTAAAATAGTTATGTGATACGACCCCATAGGGGGTGTATCCCCACGCGCTGTTGCGCGTGTTTGTGTTATTGTAACGCACTAACAGCCTGGCGGCTGCTAGGCAGCTGGCACACATGTTTATAATTAGATTTTTCTTTAAGACTTAGAGTTTTAGCTATTTCTTTTTTACACATTATTTTTACTTAATATATTATATTTTATTTAGACTTTAGAAAGCACTTATTAAACTGGTGCCTTTTATTTAAGTTTTGTTATAAAAACTATATTATTTTTATTTTAGTTTATTAAATTAAATTATTTTATTTTGTTGCAAGATTTTTTTGTTATAGAACTATTTTTTTTATTGTTGCAAAAATAATTAATTAACTTTTTTTTTAAAAAACTTTTTAGTATTAATTATACTTTTTGTTAAGTTTAAAACAGTTAAAAGCTAATTTAAAACTGTTAATACAAATATATTTTTTACGTTGGCTAAACAATAAAAGTGTAAGCTTTAGCTAGCTTATTGTTATAAAATGCAGACGCGTAAACGTATTAGCTTTTTGTTATAAGCAATCTTTAGCGCAAAGTAAGCTTAATAATATATTTCTATATTTTGTTTAGCAAACGTAGCAAATATTTTTTTTAGTTAATAAGCTAGCGCAAGTTACTATTTTACTTTATTTTTTACTTATAGTTTATTCTGCACTACTTTTAATAATAGTAAGCTATTTAGTAAGCATATTGCTGTAAATATAGCCGATTTAGCTAAAGGCTAGTTAAACCTTTTTTTACAGCTTTTGCTATTTTTTAGCTTTGTTATTAAATCCAAATTATAAGCAAACTTATTAGCAAAGCAAGAAAGCAGTATAATAAAAGCAAAAATCGATTAGCCCAAAAAATAGAAAGTTAATAGCAAAACAATTAAGTATTTTTATTGCAAAAGCAAAAAGCATAATAAAATCGTTACTAATATAGGCAATAAAGTTATTAAAATAAATAAAAATATAAACACTATAAATAATCTTTTATGCAATTAAATAAAACTAGCAAGCAAGCGTAACTGGAAAATAAATGTAATAACAAATTTGCTTGCTAAGTTAAAGCTATTTTTTATAAAAAGTTTTAATTTTTTTATTAACAAAAAAAAAAAAGGTTGACAGCTATTACAAAGTTAACAATTATTATAGAGTTAACAACTAAAAGTAACGCAAAGTAAAAACAAAAATAAAAAAACAACTTAGTAAAAGCAGAAAGCTAATTTTAGCTTAAGCAACAGTTTTAGCTTAAATAGTTTATTAAAAAAAAGCGATAATAACTTTTGTAAAAAGAGTTTAAAACAGAGTTTAAAGCAAAATATTAACGCAAACTGTTTTATTAACAATATTAAGCTTAATAAGCTTAAACGTAAAAACATTAAAACTTTTAATTTAGTATATAATAACTTAAACAATTTAAGCATAATTATTAAAAAAAAAAAATGTTATATTTATAAATATATATTTATTTTTTAATTAACTAAACTTATTTAAAGCTAATTTAAAAACAAAATATGTAAATAAAAAGCAAATAATTTTTATATTTTTTATTTTATTAATAAGCTTAGCTTTGTTATAATAAAACAATAAAATAACTTTTAAAAAAAAATAATAATAAATGCTAAAAGCTTTTAAAAAATAATAAAAAAATTTAAAAAGCGTTTTATAATAAATATTAGTATAGCTATAAAACGTTTTAAAAAAAAAGAATTTATATTATATAATATTTATTAAAATAAGCATGCTATATTTTAATACGTACAAAAAAAGCTTAAATATGTATAAGCTATAAAATTTTTTAAAAAAAATAACAAAAATTAGCAAAATATAATAACTTAAATTAAAAACAGTATAAAATTTAAAGTTAAACAATTTTTAAAGCTATTTTAATTTAAGCAGTTGTTAAAATTATATATGCGTAAAATTAAAAAAATTTAAAGCGATTTACAAAATTTTGTTAAAAAATGTTTAAGTAACAAATTAATAATAAAGCACTTGAGTATAACTTTATTTGTTTGCTTTGTACACTTTTTTAAACAATTTAATCTTTTATAACGCAGATATTAAAGCGGTAATCAAGACGACAGAGGAAGTTATTGCGGTTATAATTAACGCAATTGGTTTAAAAACTAATTATTAGAACGCTATTAAAACAGTTAGCGAGGTAGAAACTAATACTAGCGAATAAATAATATATACTGTTTTTTATATAATTTATATTGTTTTTTTAACAATTGCTTAAACAACTGTGATTGTAACAAGTATAACAACTGTAATAGATTAACCGACTATTTTTGAAGGAATGATAGTTGTAACAGGCGTGATAACTAGGATGGAGATTGTTGACAAGATAATAACTAACGCGATTATAGCAACTGGCGTAATTTTAATAAATGTGATATAAGTTGTAATTGTAATAATAATTGTTGTTAAAATATTAGCTGCGATAGAAAAGATAATTATATAATTAATGTTTATTTTGCAGCTGAAACGGATAGCTATTTTGATTACTACTTGTTAAGAAATGAATAAGCTTATTATATAGCTGAAATATGCTATATAGTCGATTTTAACTTGATTTATTATTAATGTTATAACATGTTTAAGTTATAGCTAGCAAAAGATAAGCATTTACAAAAATGTAAGTTGAAAATAAAATTGGAAAAGCTAATCTGTTTTACTATTTTTTTAACTTAGTTTTTATTAAATGTTAATAAAAGGATTTGTAGCTATTACAATATACTGTTTGCTTTTTATAATTAACTGTTTAAACATATTGTGCAATATTTTTAGGCGCTAAAAGGTATTATATAAAAAGTAGCAAGCATATTTTGCTAAAAAAAAGAATAAAAAGAATTTAAAAAGCTTTAAATAGCTAAAAAGTTTTAGCTATAATTAATATTAAACGCTAAGCTTAAAGTTAAAACAGCGCTAGCATATAATATTAAAAAAAATTTTAAATATTTTTAATACTTATATTTTTAGTTTAAGATTAAAAAATTTAAGATTAAACAAGATATAAAAGTATGCAGCAACTTAAAATTAAAAAATTTATATATATTAAAAAGCGTTTTTAGTTAGCTAAAGCATACTGTTAAAAAATATAATTATTAAGCTAAAAAATTAAGCTTTAAAAAAGTTAAATGTTTAAAAAAAGCTACGTTTAAGTTTTATTACAAAAAAGTTAATGCAAAAAGCAACCTAGCTATATAGGCGTTTAAAAAAAAAGCATTTATAATTAACAAATTAGCTGCTAACGCAATTTTAGCTAACAACTTTTTTATGCTATACAAAGCAAACATTAATTTTAATATAAGCATTATTATATTTCTTACTTTAAAAAATTTTTAAATAAAATTCTAAACAGTAGTATACAAACATAAATATATACAAAAAATAATAACGCAAAAAAAAATTAGTTTAAAAAGCAGCAAGTTTACTTTTGTAAAAGTAAATTACAAGCTATTATTAACTAATTACAACTTTTGTTTTATAGCTATAAAAAATGTTCCAGCTATAATAAATACTTTAATTAATATAAAAATGTTATATATTATACTACTAAAAAATATATTATTTAAGCAAGTTATAATTAATAAAAGTATAAAGTTAAGCTAAATTTGCAAAAATAAAAACTTTAGGCATTTTAACGTTTTGCTAAAAAAAGCATTAAAAGCTTTTTTTTTTGCTGCTTTTATAAGAGCAAATATAATAAGCAATATCTTATTTACGCAAAGTACAAGTGTAACTTTATATACTAAAACAGCTTTAACTTTTACAAAAAGCTTACTACTATAGTTAATATTTTCTAAAACGCACAAGTTACTTAAAGATTATAAGCTATTATAGTTAACAGTAAATATAAATAGTAAATTCAACTTAACTTTAATAGCTACTGCTATTACTACAGAATTTATTCCGCCTAAAAATATATTAACCTTTAACAAGATTGCTAATCTAGCTATTAAACACCTGTTTATATTTACTTTAAAAATATTACTTACTAACTAAGTTAGAACAATAATTAATAAAGCAAATAAGATCAGTTATATTAGCTTTGTATTATATAAACAAAAACTATACTTTAAAATCTTTAACGTTTAATTAGCCTTTAACATTAAAAAGCTATACAACCTTTTTAAAATTGTAATTAAAACTAGTATTTATATTTATATAAAACAAACCTTGTTAGCCAAAAAATTTTAAAAAATTGCAAAATCTTTTAACATTTAAAAAAACAAAAGTATAATAAATATATTACTTAATTAGCAAATAAAAATCTTTTTAATAAAAAGTTAGCAAAATTAGAACAATAAGCTGCATAGTTATATATACTTATTAAGCTGTAAAAATATAGTAATTTTTAACAATTAAAACAATAAATTATATAAATAAATAAAAATAAACTAAATAAATAGCCCAATATTATTTGCGCACTTTTTATTTATTATATAACGCAGTATTCCAGATTGTACATCTTTAATTCTTAAAGCAATAAAACAAAAAAGCTAAGTAGTTATAAATATACGCAATATTAATAAAGTAGCAATGCTTAACAGCTATTTACTGCTTTTGCAAGCAAAAATTATTGCAGCATTATGCAATAAGCATTATATAACAATAATTAACGCTACTTTTTTTTTTTATTAATTCTTAATACACCTAGATTATTATAACAGGTTTACAATTATATTTTTCTACAATTTAAAGCAATACTGTGTAACAATAATAAAATTTTATAATATATTTGCATACGTATAACAGTTTATAAATAATTTGTTTTATAATTATAAGGACTATTGTTAAGCTTTTATTAATAATATAATAATTTTCTTAAAAACAGCCAAACAATATAAAAAGCACTTACATATAATGTTTAAACTTTTCTAAAAATATAACATAGCTATATTATTTATTAAATTATTTATTAGTTACTTATTTATAAATTTATTAAGTTTTTATATAAATATATTTAGTTTAGCTAATATTAAAAGTTATATTAAAGCTTTTTAAAAGTTAAACTTTTTAAGTTAACTTAAAGCGCTTAAAACATATATTAGCGCTTTAGGTTTTTTACATAATTTTATCTTATATTATGCTAAGTTAGTTAAACTATTGCAAAAAAAAAAAGCAGCTTTTTTTACTAAAAAATAAAAGAAAAACTATATAAAAAACAAAAAACCAAACAAACGCAAAACGTATGTTTAAATTATATACTATACGCTAACAACAACTAAAATCGCTTTTTTTAAAGCAGTTTAAAACGCTATATATAATAAAACTACAATATATTATTATAACCCAACAAAAAAATTATTTTTTTAAATAAATAGCTTACTAAAAAAAAGCTTTAGCATAATAATTTTTTATATTAAAAAAAAGTATAGCTAAATACTTAAAAAATATATATATTGTTTAAGCGTTTTATTAATAATATACTTAAATAAGTTGCTATTAAAAGCGGAAACGCGCTATAAACTTTTTAAATTAAAAGTGGCATGCTTAATATAAACAACAAAAAAACTGCGTACTATAATTTATTTAAACAAGCAACTAATAATTATATTAACAAATTATTTTTTAACAAAAAGAATTATTAATTAAACTATTTTAAATATGTTTACAACTAATAAAACTAATAAACAGCTAATTAACTTATTTATTTATTTTTTGCAGTACAGTTTGCACGTTTATTACCTACTTAAGCAATTAAATTACATGTTTAACGCATTAAGCTGTTTAAAAACTGTTATTAACGCTATAAAAACAAACAAAAAGCTAAAAAAAATAAATAAGCTTGCAGTTTTAAATACAATTTAAAACAACGTAGACTTAGTAAACTATATAATAAAAGCTGTAATAAACAATTTTATGTTATAAAACTTTAAGCAAGCGTATTAAAACAATATTAAATATATTTACATTTTAAACAATATAAAAAATGCAACTTTAACAGCTAAAAAAAATATTACTACATTTTTAAAATAAAAACATTTTTTTAAACTTATTACAAACAAGTTTATTTATAACACCTATAATAAAATATAACAACTTTATATACTTTATAAAATAATTAAAATTATGTTAGCATAAACATATAATAAAAAACATTACTATAGCATTAAACAAATACTTTAAAACTTAAAACTATACGCTATTATTAATAAAACATAGTTAATAAAAAAATATATTAAATATTATAACGCTTGCAACTTTAATTAAATTAATAAGCAACAATTTATTAGCAATATATACCTAACGCGCCCTAAAAACTATCTTCTTATACAAATAGTAGCAATAAACTTTATTTTTACGCTTTTTTTAGTTTTATTAATTAGCACGCTATAACAACTAAATAAAACTAAGCTATATTTTAACATTTATAACTTTATACTAACTGTTATTTGTTTTATATTAAAACAAACCTTTCTTATATTAAAAAATAAGCAGTATACCGCAGCAAAATAAACAATAGCAATAACCTAGCAATTATTACTAAATAACTAAAGCATTTTAAAAAATATTATTTTTAACTAAAATAAAAAATTTATATTAAACTTTTAAAAAAAAATATAAAAAACATTAAAAACAAAGCTTTTAATAACAATAACATATTATTTACAAACAAATAAACATTTTAAACAAAAAAACTAAATAATTAAAATTGCTTTCTAATTTTACAACTTTATAAATTTAAATACAAATTAAATAAATATTATACTTTTTTTATAATAAAACTTAAACGCAGCTTATTTTAAAACAATATAATTAATAACATATAAACAACTGTTTAAATTCCGATTATTAAAAACAATAAAAATACTTATTAACGCATAGCTTAAAAAATTTAAAAATGTTTAATTTTTAAAAAACTACTTAAAATAAAACGCGTACTTAGCTATAAATTTTGCTAAAGCTAGCATAAAAAAAAAATATAACGCCAAATACTAAAACATTAAGTTTAATAAAAGCAATTAAATATATTTATAACTTTATAAAGAATACTATTTGCTAAAAAAACTTTTGCGCAAATATTTGCAATAGCAATTTAAGCTTTAAAAAATAAAATAAAAAGTAAACAAGCTAACCTACAAATTAAACTTTTTTAAAAATTTTTTTATTTATTTAGTTATTTTTATTTAATACTTTAGCTTAATACTAAAAAGCAAAAACCTTTTTAATTGTTTTATACTGCTTTTAAAGCCTATAAAAGCTAAACAAAATAACTTTAATAATAAAGCAAGCAAAATATATAAAGTTGAAACTATTTTTTAACACCAATCGAACTACAAACGAACTAGATTTAACTATTTAATTAAATAAAAAAAATAAAAACATAAATATAACAAATAAAAATTGGAATAGCAGTTATATTACTATAAGGAATTATTTACAAAGTATTGGGCACAAAACAGTTCTTAACTTAACATTAATAAGTATAAAAAGCAAGGTTGCAGAAAACTACGGAAAACCCTTTAAAGAAAGGCATTTGTTAAATTAGATTAATTATTGCTAAAAACAGCAGTTTTTTTTGTATAGCCGGCAGTTTAATACAACCTTATAGGGGGTATATTCTTACGCGCTGTTGCGCGTGTTTGTATTATTGTAACGCACTGACAGCCTAGCAGCTGCCAGGCAGCTAGCACACATGTCTATAATTAAATTCTTCTCCAAGACTTAAAGTCTTAGCTTTTTCTTTCTTACACATTATCTCTACTTAATATATTATATTTTACTTAAACCCTAGGAAGCACCTATCATTATGCTAGTTTTTATAGCAAATAAAGCGTTAATGTTAAACTTAATAGTTTTAGGTTATTAAGTAATTGCTGCTTTATAAGTTAAGCTATATTAGTTTTTAATTTAATAGCTTTAAGCTGTTTAATAATAATAACTTTGCAAATTAAGCAGGTTTAGGCCTAATATATTAATAAAGCGTTGGTTATTAACTTAGTAGCTTTAAATCGCTTAGTTTACTAAATAGCTTTGCATTAGTAAATAATGTATTAGTAGATAATGTATTAGCAAATAGTTTTATATTAATAAATAGCTTTGCAAAGTAAGTAGGTTTTAATTTAGTATTTAAAAAAAGAATTATAAATCGGAATTTTAATTTAATGTATAAATAAATTGTTTTTAAGCAAAAAATGTTATATTTGCAGTTGTTACATACTTTTTAGTTTTAGCAGAACTAAAGCTTTATATTATAGCTTTAACAAACGTTTTGTTTTTATTACAGTTTTATAGCAGCTAAGTTTAAATAACAGTTTAGTTTAGCTATATTATTTAATATTTTGTTTAAATAAGCTTAGTTTAAATTATTTTATTTTTAATAAGCTAATTAAGTTTTTAAAATAAGTTATTAACAACTTTTAAAGTAATAATAAAGCAATATTTAGTGTTATAATTTATGTTATACATTTGTATAACAAAATTAGCAACAGCTTACGTTTTAATTAATTGTAGCTATATTTATGTTTAAGCTAGTTATACAGTTTTTTTTAGCTCGGCAATTTAAATAAAACCAAATTTTTTTAGCAATTTAAGTAAAAAGCTGTTTATAAACCATTTAAATGTTAGCATTAACATTAACGTTATTATAAGCAAATAAAAAGCGTAGTTAAAATGTTTATGTTAATAAAGTTTAATAGGTATATAATTGCAGTTAAAGCAAATGTTAGTTATTATAGTTTATAAAAGCTTAAACTTAAAGCAAGCTATAATAAAGTAGTTAATAATATTAAAAATAACGTTAATTATAAACTAATTTAGCTAAAAAATAATTAATATAACTTGTTTTTTATATAATTAACTTATAGCTTTAGTTTTTTAATAATAAATATATATTTTAGCTTTTTTTAGCTTATTATGCTTTATTTATTATTATATTATTGTTAATTAAACTTTAAACTTTTTAAATTTATAATAGTTGTAATTATTTGTTATACTTTAAACTATTTATTAACATTTTTATTGTGTTATTATTAAATATTTTAAAAATAGTTATATATTATAATAGCTACGTTTTATATTTTAATATAAAGTTAAACAGTTAGTTATAATTTAGTATTTTATTTGCTAATAATATTTAGCTGGCTAAACTAAATGCTTGTTTAATGTTATAAAAGTTAAAAGTTTTTAGTTAGCTAAACTAAAACACTTTAACATGTTTATAACATTAAAAATAAAAATTATTTATAATTATATTTTATGTACTATATAATGTTTATAACAATCATTAGTAAAACAATGTTATATAAATACGTAATATTAATATAAGTTAATATTTATAAAATAAAAAGTTTAATAAAAATTATTATAAAAAAAAGTTAGTAAACATTAGTAAATATTAACGCAAATTAATAAATTAACAAATTAATAAAACGTTAACAATTAATATAGCTAAAATAATTAATATGTTTTTTTAGTTTAATGTATTTTACAAGCTAGTTTTATATATAAGCAAGTTTTATACTTTTTAAACTTTTTTATATAATTAATATTTTAACTTTATTATTTTAATTAATACTGCTTTAATTAATATGCTATTTATATAAAACAAATTAGATTTAATTTTTGCTTTAAAAACAATTTATATAAACTTTAATTTAAGCATATAACATGCAGCAAATATTTTTAATATATTTTTTTGCACTTTATTTAACTAAAAAAACAAACGTAATATAAAACGCGCTATACTTTTATATATTTAAAAACTTATTAAATTTAAAAAACAATTAATTATATAATATATAATCGATTTAGTTTTGCAATTGTTTTTTTTTTAAATATAATGCTGTTAAAAATATAGCGAATTAATTGTTAAAACTATGCAAAAAAGTTTGCGTTAAAAAGAATTAGACTTTAAACTTTGTACAATAACAACTAAAGCTTAAAACGCGTTTTAATTGCTAAATCGATTATTAGCGTATTTAAAACGAAAATTTGATTAAGTATTACGTTTGGTTTACTTTTGTACAACATATAATTAACAAATAAAAAATTTAAAAAAAAATATATATATAACTTTAATAAAACTAAGTTTATAATAAGCAAAGTTATAGCTAAAATAGTTATAATAACGTTTAAACAATTAAAAAAACTAAAAGCTGTATAATAAAATAATTTAAAATAGTTTATAGTTATTTAAACTATTTTATTATATAATTATGCGATTTTTTTATATATTATTTTAGCAGCAAAAAATTATTTTGCACTTTAGTATTAAAACAGCTTATTATTAAACAATTAAAAAATTGTAACTATAAAAAATAGTTAAACAATAAATAAACAAAGTTAAAATTAAATTAAATACTTTAATAAATATATAAAGCGTTATACAAAAAATACTTTTTAGCTATTAATTTTTAATAGTTATAAAAGCTATTATTTAACTATTTTTAAACTATATTGCAAAAAAAATTTTATAATTATATTTTATATGCCGGCTTATTTGTTGTATAAGCTTTAGCTTTTTAATGTTAAATGTTTTAGTTTATTAAAACAAGCGTATAGCAAAAAAAATTAAATATTTAATGCAAGCATATATATTATATGTTTTAAAAAAAGATTTTTTATTTGTGTTTTTTAAAGCGTTTAACATATTAATAATAAAAGCAAATATTTAGAAAAGTTTTTAAAAAACAAAATTAATATTATATAATTTTAAATATATTATTTTTTAATTAAACTTTTGTTTAAAAACTTTAAAAATCGAACTTTTATTGTTTACTTTATTTGCAAATTAGCAATTAATTATTTTAAATAATTTAATTAAAGCTAAATTTTAAGCTTAATATATTTAAAAACAAGTTGTATAATATATAAATAGCTTTTTAATAGCTATTGTTAACTATATAAGCTAGTTATTGCGTAATATAATTATAATTTTTTATTGTTTTATATTATTAAAAAAAAAAGTTGCAACTTTTTGTAAAGCAAATAATAAGCTTAGCTAACATTGTTATATAAAAAAAACTTGATTATAAAATAAAAAATTGCTTACTATATAAAAAGTATAAAAGTTATAAGTTGTATAAAATGCTGCTAAATAAAAAAAGTTTAAAAATTGTTAAAGTAATCGTTATATAAAAAAGTAGAAAACTTGCGCGCAATATTATAAGCTTTGCAGCAAAGCTAGTTATAATGCGCAAACTTGTTAAAATAATATAAAATTGTTTAATAAATTAGATTCTAAATAAATTTAATTAATTAAATATATAGTTGTTAAATTATTTAAAATTAATTGTACAAAAGTTTAAAAAGTGCAAAACTTGCTTGTATATAAAACTAGCTTGTAGGATGCGTTATATATTATAATAGTTAATTAAGTTGTACGTACAAACTATTAGTTATTTTAACTAATTTTAGTTGTAAACATAATAGCTATATATAACGTTTATACTAAATAATTAATATAGTTTGTTAACGTTGTATTAACAATACTAAAGGTTAAGCTAACTAAATAATAATAAAACAAAGTTTTAAAAAATAAAAAATATTATTTATATAATTTAAATACGTAATAAAAATAGCTACGTTTAAACTTTGTAATACAGTTTTAAAAATGCTTATAAAAGTTTTGTTATAATTTTGTACAGCTATTTATTAATTTAAAATTGCAGGCTTATAATAATTTAGCAAAAATATAGCAAGTTGTGCGCAAAAAAATTGTTTAATTTGTAAACAAAGCTATTGTTTAATATGTTAGCTAAACCTAAAATTAATTTATTATTAGTTAGCATATTAAACTAGTTTTTTTTATTGTTGTTTTTAATTTTGCTGTTAACTATTTTTTAATTATTTTTTTTATGCTTTTAATTATAATAGCTAATAATTAAAAGTTGTTTTAAATAAATTGTTGCTATAAATGTATTATAATAGTTAACAATGTTTTTTGCAGTCGGACTTTTATACAAGCTTAAAATTTTAAGCAGCACTTAAAAAATTAGCATAAATAAAACAAGCTTTATATAGCATTAACGTTTATTGTTTAAATATAATTTTTGTTTAAACATAAAAAAGTTAGCTAACAAATTTAGTTAGCTTGCGTTATTTAAAATAATGTTAACATTTTTTTATAACTAACTTTTTATTTGGCATTAATAGCTATAACAAAAAGTAGAATACTTTTTAATTAAGTACAACTTTTTTTGCTAATATAAAATAATAGCTTTATAATAAAACGCTTTTTACCGTTGTTTTTATATTTTAAGCTAATAATTTATATATAAAACGGGCTTAAAAACGTAATGTTAAATAAAAAACAATAGTTTAAACATATTTAATTTTATAACGTTGTATTAGCATATAACGTAATTGATAAGTGAGCACTACAAACAAGCAAGCGCTACATTAAACTAAACTAATATAATCATTATTGCAATAATTTAACTATAACGCCTAAAATTAATTTTATTTATTTGGAACTATTTTTTTAAACGTATTTATATTAATTTTACAAGTATATATATTATAACTAGTATTATTATATTGTTTATAACGCTATTGCTTTGCTTAAGCATTTTTAATAATAATATAATTTTTGTTTGTTTTTTTTTATATTAGCTTTTATATTTTTTTTTAAGCTATAAAATTTTAACTTTTTTGTAAAATAAATAACTTTTTTTAGCAAACATATATTTTTTTTAGCTTTACAGCGCTTACTTAAAATATAATTAGTTTTGCAAAAGTTTTAAACTTTTGTTTAAAGCAATATAGCTTAGTATATTAATCTTTTAGCTTTTTTTATAAGCTAGTTAATTAAATAATAAATCGAAAACAGTAAGCTATTTTAATAATAAAAAATTTAATTTTTAATATATTTAGTTTGCAATATTGTTTTAATTAAGTTGTTAAATATTTTTAAAACTTATAGCATAAATAATTTTAAAACTAATTTTAAAAGTATAAAGCTAGTTTTTTAAAAGCTGCTTTAAATATTTTTAAAAATAAAAACCTTTAAAAAAGCAACATAAAAAGCAAAAAAAAGTTAGCTTTAATAATATAAATAATATGCTTATATATTATATTTTTAATTTACTAGCTATATATTTGTTTTAATAAACTAAAACTATTAATATTAAAAAGCTAAAAAAAATAAAATAAATAAAAAAGCATACATAAAGTAATAATTTTATTATTTTTGTAATAAAGTTTAAATTTAGTTAAATAATAGCTTTTATAGCTGCTAAAAATAAAAAAACAATAAATTTTAATTAAACAGCTTTTAATATGTTTATTAAAATGCTAAATTTATTTAAAACTTTGTTTATTTGTTGTTTAGCTATTATTATTAATGATAATATGCTAATTTTTTAATAATTAGCTGTTTTTGTACTAAAAAAACAAGTAATATTTATTAGTAACAATAATAAATAGCAAAACTGTTTACTTTTAAAAATTAACGCTTTAAATTATTATAATTTATTTTTAATTATTTTATTAAGCTATTTTAAGCTTTTTACGCTTTTTAGCGCTTATAACTATTATTACTGTTAAAATAACGCTTATTATAAAGCTTGTTTTATTAAAGTTATAAATATTTGCTTTATTAATACTGTATTTAGCAATTATATTTTGTACAAACTAAAACTATGCGTTTAACGCGCTTAAATTTTTGCATTAAGCTTTTTAATAATTATATTTGCAATTAAAACGCGTTTAAAGCTTTAATTATTGTTTTATAAAGTTAAAAGCCTATTGTTTGCTAACAAGCAACACATTATAGTTGCAAAATAATTAATTAGCTATATTTTTTATACTACTTAATTTAAAAAAAAATAAACGTGCATTTAAATCTAATATATATTAAATTATTATATATTTTTTTTTAAATTTATAAGTTTATATAAACTTAGTATAATATTGCATTATAAAAGTTAACTATGTTGTTGTTAACAAAAAATACTATAATCGATTTTATAAATAATAGCAGCAGTTTTAGCATTTAAAGTTAAGTTTAAATTTATAGCTTAATTAGCTAAAATTATTTAACTTTTATTGCTTTTATATAATATTACGTTGTTATAAAAAAAACGTAGGTTTAAAATAAAAATTATGCTAATTAAATTTAGTGTAGCGCTCGCTTGTTTATAGCACTCGCTTATTAATTATGTTAACATAATTATATTAAAAAAATATTTGCGCTAGCTTAAAAGCTTTTAATAATTATTAAAAAGCGGTAAAAAACAATTAAAAACATATATAGCAAAAATAATAACGTTATAAAAAGTTGTAGTTAGTTTTAACATATATGTTATTTAGTTAAAAAACTAATAAGTATTAAAGCTTAAAGCTATTATTAACTTGCTTAAATTTAAAAACTGCTTGCTTATTAATTTAAATTACGTAATAAATAGCTTAATATTATTTTATAAAGTTTTTGTTAACGTAATAACAAATATATAAATATAACAATTATATAATAACTTTAGCGCAAACAATTATATAATTTAATAATTAGCTGTATATAAAAGTTTAATTTAATAATTTTTTTAAAGCTAGCTTATATTAGCGCTATAATAGCTTTTATTAGTGTTATAATTTTTTGTACGTAAACTTTTTATATATTGTTTATAAGCTAACTAAATATAATATTTGTTATTAAAAGTGTTAAAAACAAGCGTTATTTTTATAAAGCTAAAATTATAACGTTTTATTTAAATATTATTTTTATAATTTGTTTTGCTTTATATAAATAAATTGTTTTATTATTTTGTAAATATTTAAAACTTTGTTTTACTGTTATATAATACGCTTTTTTTACGATGTTTAAAACATATTATGTTTAAGTGTCCATATTTTGGCAGTTATATAAGCGCGCGCAGCCTTAAGCGCCTTTAAGCCGGCCGCTATAGCATTAATATTTAACGTTTAAAAACTGTTTTTTATTAGCGTTTACACTGTTTAATAACGCTATTTGCATAAAATATTACAACTAAATAAAGCTAATAATAATAAGCAACTTTTGCTGTTTAGTTTTTATTTACTGCTTATATAATTGTATTAAAAGCTTTATTAAAATTATAAGCTTATAAAGTTATATTTAAAAAAAAACATGTTAATTAAAATAATAAAAACAAAATATAAAAAGTTTACTACATAGTTGTGCTATAAGCAGCATATTTAAAAGTAATATATAACAATTTAACAAATTTAATAATTAAAAAGCTAGCTAATATTGCATATAAAAACTTTTTATAAAAAGTTGTTAAACAATAGTTATTATAAATATTTTAATATATTATAGCGTTATAAATAAATATTAAAAATAATAAATTATAATAAAAAACAAAAAACAAAAAAGCTAAAATAAATTAGTATAAAAAATAAAATGTATTTTAAGCGCTAATAAAACTAACGTTGTTATATAAAAATCTTTTTTAAGCATAAATAAATTAAGCATAAAATAACTTTAGTATTACTTACTAAAAAAAATTTATGTTTTATTAGCTAACGCATCCCTCAATTAACTTGGCCACCCCATTGAATGGGCCACCCCCTTGCTACGTACTACTACATAACATTATATATAAACCTTTAAATAACTTTATTAATAAAAATCATAAAAATATAAAGAAAACATTATTAGATTCGTAATTAAATAAGGAATCCAAATA
>MU377296.1:0-33885 GCA_022495195.1 Xylaria digitata
CTTAATTTTTTATATAATTATTTTTGTTATTTAATTTCGAATTTAATAGTGTTTTTAACTTAATTTTACGATTTTTCCTTATAAAGTTATTAAAAAATTTATATTAAGATTTTAAAAACAGTACAGAAAAAAAAGTGTACCACTCACTTGGGTGTACCACTAACGTGGGAGATGCGTTATATTATTTTAATAAAAAAAAATTATTTTTTATTATAGTATAAAAAACAGCTAAATAATAAATAAACAAAGTTTTAATTAAATTTAACATTTTAATAAACATATTGCACGTTATACAAAAAATATTTACTGTTTATTAATTTTTAATAATTATAAAAGCTATTATTTTATTAAATTTAAATTGTATGTTAAAAACTATAATATTATTACTTTTTATATACTTTTTTATTTATTATATTGTTTTTAGCTTTTTAATATTAGTTGTTTTAACTTATTAAAACATATATACGCAAAAAAAATTAACAAATTAATATAAATGTATATTATATATATTAAAAAAAAAGATTTTTTTATAACGTTTTATTAAACATATAAAACATTTATAACTAAATTAAACATTTAAAAAAAATTTTAAAGCATTAAATTAGTTTTATATAATTTAAATTATATAATTTTATAAATTAAAACAAAATTATTAATTAAAACACTGCTTAAATTATTATTATTAGCTAAAAAACATTTACTTTTTTAAAAATTATAAACTTTATATAATATTAAAAATATATAATTTTAAACTAATTATATTAAAAAAAAAGTTATTTATTATATAGTAAAAACAAGATTTTAAAACTAAACAAGCTATTAAAGCACAAATTTTAAATAAAATATGTACAAATAATTATTATATAAAAGCTAGTGCAACATACGTACAAAAATATAAAACATGTAGCAAGCTTAAGCATAATGCGCAAACTTATTAAAATGCTATAAAAACATTTAGCAATAATATATTTAATTAAATTATTTAATTTATACGTATAAAAGTGTAAAAAAATGTTTTAATAGCTTATATGTTTTAATAGCTTATATTATATATTATATAATTTTAAAAAAAATTAAACTATTTTTATTTTATTAAAGTTTTTAAACTTTTAATTTATAATAGTTTTAATTTTTGCTAAATTAATTTAAATACTAATTTTAGTTTTTATAATAACGCTTAAATAATTTATTATAATAATATTAAATTAAAATTTTTTAAAATTTTTTTATAATTAAATTTTATATAAACAATAAATAACTTTTTTATATTATTTTTAATGCTTTTTTTTTTAGTTTTAAATATACTAATATATTATTAATATACATATTAACAAATTTGTTTAATAGTTTTTATAGTTAAATATTAATAAAAAATTGTTATTAAGCTAAACTTATTTTAAAGCTAAAAAAAAAAACTTTTTATTAAATATAAAAAGCTATAAAATATTAAAAATTAATTAATATATATAACTAATAAAAAGCTTTAATAATATTAAATTTAAAATATTATTTTATATTTTAATAGTTATAAATAATATTGTTTAAATTTAATGCTAAAACTATTTTGTTTTTTAAATATTAGTTTTGCTAGCAATAATTAATATAAAACTTTTGTTTTTATAAATGCGGCTTAAAGGCAAATAAAACTAGCGCTACATTTATTTTTATAGCTAGTTTACTACTTTTTTTAAAAAAAATGAATATTAAATTAAAATTTAATATTTTAAAAGCTTATTATTTTATATTTTTTTATTAAGTTTAAAAATTATATTATGTTTTAGTTGTAATAAAAATAAAATATTTGCTTTTTTTTAAAAAAAAAAACTTTTTAAATATACAAATAGTTTTAAAAAAAAAACGTTAAACCAAAACTATATATTTAAAATTTTTGTTTGCAAAAAACAATATATGCTTTTTATTATACGTTTTTTAAAGCTTAACTGCTTTTATATTTATAATTTTTTTGTTTTTAAATAATTTTATAAATTTAATAAATATTAGTTTAGTTAGCATTTTTAGCGTTAGTTTAGCTTATTATTAACAGTTTAAATTATTTTTAACTTGTTTTATAATTTTTTAAATTATAACCTAGTTTTTTATTTTTTTTTGCGCTTATAATAACAGCAGCTAACTTTTTTTTTTTGCTTTTTAAAATATGCAGTATTTTTTTTTAAAGCCTAATTTTGCTAGTTTACGTTTTATTAAATGCTAAAATTAATTTAGCGTTTAGCTTTGCTTAATAATTAAATTTAAATAGCTAAAAAGTATTTTGCTAATATAAATTAATTTTTAAGCTATATTAAATGTTGCTTTTTACAATTTAAAAAAAAGCTATGTTTAACAAGCTAATTTATGCTAATTATAACTTTATAACTTATATTTGTTATTTAAAACACTTAGTTTTTAAAACCATAGCTATTAAATACTTTTTTATTAAGCTTACAATTTTTTTATAATAGTTAAACAAAAGTATTAATTAATTTAAATAAATTATTTATAACGTGGTTTATAAGCAAGTTGTTTACTTAAACAAGTTGCCCACTTTTTTACTTAATATGTATATTACTATTTTGTTATATAATAATTCTTTAACAACTTAATATTAAAATTAAATTAAAAAGCAAGAATTGTTTTAGCTTTTTAAACTATTTAATTATTTAAAAAAATTTTAGTTTAACGCGTTTGCAAAATTTACGATATTTTTTATATAATATTATATAATAAAATAAACAAACAAACTGCTAAAGCTAAAGCATGTACTAATTTGTATATTTTTAATTTAATTAAAAAAAATGTGCTTTTTAAATATATTATTAACTTAAATAACTAAAAATATGCTTTTAGCTTTTATTATATTAAAAATATAGCTGATTTTTTTTAAAAGTTGTATAGCACTATTACTATTAGCAAGCTTTAAGCAAGCAACTTTATTAAACGTTATTTAAAGTTTAAACAGCGTTATACATATAAATATAACTTTTAAAAAGCTTTATGCAAAGATTTTAAAACAATAAACATATAGTTTAAACGTTTTATACGTATAAAATTTTAATAAAACTAGGTTTATAATAAGCGTTATTTTTTTAATTATAATAGTTATACGCGCTAATTAATATAAAAAACGTAAAACAATATAGCTTAGTAATAAAAAATAAGCAATAGTAGTTAATTATATTAATTTAGCTAAAAAAATTATTTTGCTGCTTATTATTTTTAGCAATAATACAAAAATACTAACTTTTTATGCGATTAAATATTTATAATTAGTTTTAATAAATAAATTAGCAATAAAATTGCGTTAAAATAAATAAAATATTTTAATATATATATTACGTTGTTATTAATAAGCAAATATTATTTGTTAATATTAAACTAGTATAAAAGCTACGTTTTAGCTAAATTTAAACAATATTATAAAAAACATAATATTATAATTATTTTTTTGCTTTTGCATTTGTTTTATTTAATTTAGCTACTTAATATTAAAGTTTATAATATGTTAAAAAAAATATATAGCTATTAAATATTAAAATTTATTAAGTTATATATTAATTATATTATTAAAACTAAATTTTTTATTACGCTTAAAAAAGCATTTTAAGCAGCTTTTACAAAATCAAATATTTTAAAAAGCTTTAAAAAGTTAAAGTTAATGCTATATAACTTTTAAGCAATAATTTTAAAGCTGGATATACAAATAAAAACGCTGTTGCTAATTTTAAAAACTTTTAATTTTTTTGTACTTTAGGTTTTTTAAACGCTAAAAACTTTAACCAAAATAATTATACAATTAACTTTTATAAAAAAGCAAATTTTTAAACATTAAAAAAGCTTTTTAATTAAAATTTGTACTGCTATTAATTAGCTATTAAAAACAAATTAAATGTTAACATATTAACTTATTTTTGTAAACAAAAAGATTTAAACTTTTTGCAAAACAAATAAAGCTTTTAGCAAGCGCTAAAAAAGCAAAAAAAAAACGTTTACAAAATAAAAAAAGCTTTATTATAAAAAATGCATTAAATTATATTGCTTAAAAAAAAGCATAAAAGTTAGTATAAGTAAAAAAGCTAAAAAATCGTAATAATAGTAAACCAAGTGCGCTACGTTAACAACAATGTAAACAATATAGCAACGCCGGTTATAATTTAAAAACTTATAAAGAAAATATAAAATTAAATATAAATTCAGAATCTAATTAATTTTTAATAAAATTCTAATTAATTATAAAGTTATTAATAATTAAAAATAAAAAAGTAGTAAAAAGTAAACAACTTGCTTATAAACTACGTTATATTAAGTTGTTATTTAATTTGTTTAACTAATTTTTTATTTACTAATAAATTTGTTTATGTTTTAATATTATATAATATAATAATTTTTATTTTAAAGTTATTTATTTATAATTATATTTTTTAATTAAATAATGTTAACTTTTTTTAGCTATTTATTTTAATTAATAAAAAAAATAAAATTATTTAAAAAAATTTTTAATAATTTTGCTAGTTTTTTAAATCATTTAAGCTAAATAAATTGTTGTTTGCTTTTTTTTTAGCTAATTAAACTTTGTTTATATTTGTTTGCTTTTTAAAACAGTTAGCTACTTTATATTTTAGTTTGCTATATTTAAAGCATATATTATTATTTTAATAAACTTTTTTTTTTATTAGTTAGCGCTTATTTAAATTAGCTAGCTGTTTTAATAAAGTTAAATTTATTAAAAGCTTATTATAAAGTTTTTGCAGCTAAATTGTTAGCTTTAGCTTTAGCTTTATAATTAACGCTAATTTTTTAGCGTTATTAAAAAGCATGTTTATAATTAAATATAATTTTAACTACTTTGTTATAAAAACGTTTATAAATTATATTTAAATTAGTATTAGCTTTAAAAATTTTATTGCTTAAGTTTATATTAATATAGCTTTAAAAAATTTAAAGCTATTTGTTTTTAAGCAGTTTAAACTTTTAAATAAAGCTGTTAAATTAAAAAATAAATTAATAAATATTGCTATTTTTATTAAGCTTAAAACAAAACGTTTTTAGTTTTTTATAAGCTGTTTTTAAAGTTTAAATTAATTTAGCAAATTTATTAAATAAACGTTTAATAAAACAAAATTAAGTTTTAATAAATTTTTTAACGTTTTTTTTTAATAAAAATATTATATAACGCATATAATTTTGCTTAATATAAAAAATAATAAAATTTTTTTTTAACTTGTTAACTAGTTTTTTAAGCTAATTATTAAAAAAGTTTTTATTGTTTACAAATTTATTTAAGTTTACTTTTTAAATTTTTGCTTTTTTTTTATAATTTTTGTTAGCTGCGTTAATTAAGTAGCTAATAAATTTAAATATTTTTTATACAGCTATGCTTACAAATTTAAAGCTAATGTTATTAAAAGCGCTGCTTTTAATATTTTTTTATTATTATTTATTTAATAAAAACATATTAGCTTAATGCTAAATTTAAACTTATAATTGCTTAATTAACTAATAAAAACGTTAAATTTTATTTTAATTATTTTTAGCTATAGTTTTTAGCGTAAATATTTTTTTTTTTTTTTTAAGTTTAAAAACGTTTAAAAAAGCTTTTGTTTTTTGTTTTTTTTTTTTTAATTAACTAAATTAATATATTAATAATTAAATTTTTTAGTAACGTACTTTTTAACACTATATATAATTATAGTTTTACAAATTTTTTTAAGTTTATAATAAGCATTAAAAAAGTTTTTTAAAATAGCATATAATTGTATTAAATAGTTGCATTTATTTTTAATAATTATATACTAACTAAAAAAAAAAAGTAATGTTTTATATTTTGCTTACTATAGCAAAAAATAAAGTTTTATATTTAGTAAACGTTTAATAGCAAAAATAAAAAAGTTTAAAATAGTGTTATAATTATATAAAATACTTTATAACATTATATTAATGCTATAAACTAAAATTTTAAGCTAAAAAAAAAAAAGAAAAAAAGATAGCAAAGCTTGCGGTTTTTTAGAATTGGATATAATATAATTACCACTTTGTAGGTTGTGGCCCGTGCGTTCTTTATTAATATAACAGTTTGGTAATAGTTTATATGTTACATTTAACGCGCCCAAATTTTTGCATTAAGCTTTTTAATAATTATATTTGTAATTAAAACGCGTTTAAAACTTTAGTTATTATTTTACAAAGTTAAAAACCTATTATTTGCTAATAAACAGCGCGTTATAATTATAAAATAATTAATTAGCTATATTTTTTATATTATTTAATTTAAAAAAAAATAAACGTACATTTAAATTTAATATAACGTAATTAATAAGTAAATGCTATAAACAAGCAAGCGCTATATTAAACTAAACTAGTATAATTATTATTGCAATAATTTAACTATAACGCCTAAAATTAATTTTATTTATTTAAAACTATTTTTTTTAAACATATTTATATTAATTTTATAAGTATATATATTATAACCAATATTATTATATTGTTTACAGCGCTATTGTTTTACTTAAATATTTTTAATAACAATATAATTTTTGTTTATTTTTTTTTATATTAACTTTTGCACTTTTTTTTAAGCTGTAAAATTTTAACCTTTTTATAAAATAAATAACTTTTTTTAGCAAATATATTTTTTTTTAGTTTTATAACGCTTACTTAAAATATAATTAGTTTTACAAAAGTTTTAAACTTTTGCTTAAAATAATACAGCTTAATACATTAATTTTTTAACCTTTTTTATAAGCTAGTTAATTAAAAAATAAATTAAAAACAATAAACTATTTTAATAATAAAAAATTCGACTTTTAATATATTTAGTTTGCAATATTGTTTTAATTAAATTTTTAAATATTTTTAAAACTTATAGCATAAATAGTTTAAAAACTAATTTAAAAAGTATTAAAGTTTATAACTTAATATTTAACTTTAAAAATACAAAATCTGGATTTAAAAGCATAAAGCTAATTTTTTAAAAGCTGCTTTAAATATTTTTAAAAGTAAAAACTTTTAAAAAAGCAGCATAAAAAGCAAAAAAAAAATCAGTTTTAATAATATAAATAATATGCTTACGTATTATATTTTCGATTTGCTAGCTATATATTTGCTTTAATAAACTAAAACAACTAATATTAAAAAGTTAAAAAAAATAAAATAAATAAAAAAGCATATATAAAGTAATAATTTTATTATTTTTGTAATAAAGCTTAAATTTTATTAAATAATAGCTTTTAATATGTTTATTAAAATGTTAAATTTATTTAAAACTTTGTTTATTTGTTATTTAACTATTGTTACTAATAATAATACGCTAATTTTTTAATAATTAGCTGTTTTAATACTAAAAAAACAAATAATATTTATTAGCAACAATAATAAACAGCAAAACTGCTTACTTTTAAAAATTAATGTTTTAAATTATTATAACTTATTTTTAATTATTTTGCTAAGCTATTTTAAACTTTTTACGCTTTTTAGCGCTTATAACTACTATTGCTATTAAAATAATGCTTATTATAAAGCTTATTTTATTAAAGTTATAAATATTTGCTTTATTAATACTATATTTAGCAATTATATTTTGTACAAGCTAAAACTACGCGTTTAATGTCACAATCGTATAAAATGCCTTATAACATTATATTAATGCTATAGACTAAGATTCTAAGCTAAAGAAAAAGAAAGGAAAAGGGACAGCGAAGCTTGCGATCTCTCAGAATTGGATATAATACAATTACCACTTTGTGGGTTGTGGTCCGTGCGTTCCTTATCGATATAACAGTCTAGTGGTGGTCTATGCGTCACATTTAACGCGCCTAAATCTTTGTATTAAACTTTTTAATAATTATATTTGCAATTAAAACGCGTTTAAAGCTTTAGTTATTACTTTATAAAGCTAAAAGCTTATTGCTTGCTAATAAGCAACGCGTTATAGTTGTAAAATAATTAATTAGTTATATTTTTTATACTACCTAATCTAAAAAAAAATAAACGTATATTTAAATTTAATATATATTAAACTATTATATATTTTTTTAAATTTGTAAATTTATGCAAATTTAATATAATATTGCATTATAAAAGCTAACTATGTTATTGCTAACAAAAAGTATTATAATCGATTTTATAAATAATAATAACAGCTTTAGTATTTAAAATTAAGTTTAAATTTATAGCTTAACTAGCTAAAATTATTTAACTTTTATTGCTTTTATATAACATTAACGCATCCCCCAATTGACTTGGCCACCCTATTGAATGGGCCACCCCCCTGCTACGTACCACTACATAATATTATATATAAACCTTTAAATAACTTTACTAATAAAAATCATAAAAATAGAAAGAAAACACCATTAGATTTGTAATTAAATAAGGAATCCAAATATACAAGTCTTTTTATTATATTTATATTATAACAGTTTTAAAAAATAGAAAAGCTTTAAAAGATTATTTTATATATAAAAATGTATACAATTTGACAATATAATAACTTTACCAATTCTAATCGTATAATAAAATAAATTATACCGTTAAATTCGTAACTAAAAAAAGAATTCAATAATATTTTTGTTTATTTTATAGCTAATTTATTAAGAGAGTTATTAAGCAATACGCTAATATAACGCTAAGCAAGGATTATTTTAGCGCTTATTTTAGCGTATTGCTTAATAACTTAATAAATAAAATAGCTATAAATAAAAGGAATATATCATTGAATTCCTTTTGTAATTAGGAATCTAACGATATAATTTATTTTATTATAGGAGTAAAACTCGTAAAGTTATTAAATAGTCACGTGATAAAGCATAGACGATTTTTGTATGGGTTCTAAGGGTGGCCCATTCAATTAGGTGGCCAAGTCAATTGGGGGATGCGTTACGTTGTTATAAAAAAAACGTAAGTTTAAAATAAAAATTATGCTAGTTAAGTTTGGTGTAACGTTTGTTTGTTTATAACACTCGCTTATTAATTACGTTATACTAAACTATTATATATTTTTTTAAATTTATAAGTTTATACAAATTTAATATAATATTATAAAAGTTAATTATGTTATTATTAATAAAAAGTATTATAATTGATTTTATAAATAGTAATAGCAGCTTTAACACTTAAAATCGGATTTAAATTTATAGCCTAACTAACTAAAATTATTTAATTTTTATCGCTTTTATATAACATTATATTATTATAAAAAAAACGTAGGTTCAAAATAAAAATTATGCTGGTCAAGTTTGGTGTGGCGCTTGCTTATCTGTAGTGCTTGCTTATCAATTACGTTACCCAAAGTTAGTAATTAACTTGGTTTAGTCACCAGCTTAACTAAGACCAAGACCCCCTATGGCTAATGGTTTCACACCAATTGTTGTGCCATTGCAACTACAACTCGAGAGCTTTCTGAATTCAATGAGTAGGAGCACATATTGTGCAGGAGTAACACAATACTCTTTACAAAAGAAAACCTAGAAATTACGTACCAGGCTGACCGGGAGGGGTTATGCAATCTAGCATGGGTGCCTGTCATGCGCCACACCATCGTTTTTAAAAAGCAGTCCTATGGAGGCGAGATTTGTTGCCCATTTTTTGCAGGTCGCTATTAACAGTGTTAGATACAGTATCTCAGCTGATTCTTTACAAAAGAGACAATCTGACGGACAAAACGATATAGGTCCCACATCTCCGCGACAGACAACATTTGCGAGCTTTTGTCGGTCGCTCGTACTTGGATGATATAGCCTGTTTCTCCAGTTGATTGCTAATTCTTGCGCTGCTATTCTATTTAAAGGAATATCTTCACAGATCACAAATGGAAAACTTACACATTACAACGCCCAAAGACCGTCGCGGTATTACATGGAAGAGTAAGAGAGCTCTGGTAGGGGAATTCTTAGTATAACTGGATGGCGAGATAAGGGCTGATCGTGGCCGGTGTAATGGTGGTATAGCGTGTAAGTGACCTTTCCCCTGATTTGAGGAATAGCGATGGGATAGCTGATTGTGGCCTGTGCAATACTGCTACCTAGGAGTCCGGATACTCATCATAGCGTCGCTTTACGCCGTTCAATCAACTACCATGGTAATACGAACAGAGTTAATAACATGATCTCAAGCAGAAGGTTATCAAACTTGGTGTTGTGCTCCCCCATTCGCTCGCCAACGCGCTCTTAAAATCAATGCCGCCATTTCTTCAATGGGGGACGAATTCAAGATTTGTTCGACTTGGTTGTTGGCACAAGTACAGGCAAGTACTATCATTTGAAACTATTCACTCACAATACTGATGGCTGGTGCTTGCTAGGTGGTATTGTTGCGCTTGGAGTCTTCGAGAAGAACTGGTCTTTGGTCGACGCTGAGTCCATGTTCAAAGAACTTGTGAAAACAGCATTTTCCAAAAAGTGGCAGATGAAGCCGCCCTTGCTGTCCAGAGTCAGCAAACTCTTCATGTCTGTCAAATACAAGACCGAAGGCATTGAGTCATCGCTCAAGAACGCCTTCGGTGACGGCTACTTGTTTGGCCAAGCTGACAACCATAACTCGGGCGGCGATGCTGTCAAAGTGGCTGTGGTGACTTGCGTCGAAGGCCGAAACCAACCGACATTGATCGCAAACTACAGACGAAATCCTATAGAGAAGATGAAGGACGGAAGAGAAGTTTGTGAGTTGTACTTCACACTTGCAATTTCAGTGCTGACTAAGACTCGATAGACGACTACCTACAGCGTGCGCACAGTCAGTCTGACGACTTTCGAGTTTGGCAAGCGTTAGTTCAGCCCTGTTCAGCTTTCTCCTCACTCCTCGCTAACCATCATCTCACCAAAAAACGCTCGAGCAACGTCCGCAGCGCCTACCTTCTTCAAACCGTATGATCATAGGGAAACGCAGATGACCTATATAGACGGCGCCATTGTCCGCAACAACCCAGTTAGATTAGCATATGAAGAAGCCAACCGAATCTGGAAATCAGGGGCTCGTCCTGATATCGTCCTTTCTCTAGGAACCGGTATCCAGATCGACAACCAAGGGAAATTTGTTGACGCGGCAGACAAGAAGTTGGAGAGGGTGATTCGCATACTTCCAAAGAAATACGCCACGATCGCCAAAGTTGCCCTGGATATGGTCCAATCGACAATAGATTGCAACCGGGAGTGGATCGACTTCAAGAGCTCTGGTCGAGGAGATAGGGATCGCCGTCATTTTCATCGCCTAGATGTCGGCTTGCTATTTGAGAAGCCTCCCTCCATCGACGATGTGGAAAAAACGACTGACATGTGGACCAAGAGTCAGGACTACTTTCGGAAGACCCGTTCTACCCATCCCAAACCCGGTCCTTACATTCATCGGGAGTACCAAAACGGTCTGACGCACTTGAGGTTGAAAGCCCGACGTCTTCTTGCTGTATTGTTCTACTTGAGTAACGAGATCAATGGAAACATCCCTGCGGGGATATTCCGGACGAATCTATGCTGCCGCTTGCCGCCACAGTCTGACGGAGCATTGAACATTCTTGTGAACAGGCCAAACTTCCGACTCAAGGAGGTTGACATCAACGGAGAAAGCCAGACAAAACCAGTACGGATTCTGCTACCAGAAATCCTAGATGAGCAGACGCTCCTGGGTCCTATCGAGCTTGACATCTCTGAGGGTCAATTCACGAGAACGGTTGAAGTCCAGTTCCCTCGCCGCGGCAACGAATGGGAGCCTATTGGAGGTTTTTGAGAATGTGAATGTTCCAAAGGAATGTGACGATGATGAGAAGAAGAATCGTTTTCAGGAATCTTCTGCTTTTCATCTTATTGTCAGGTTGATCACTAAGGGGGCTCTATCATTTCAGAATGCTATTGTTGAATCTCCCTTCGCGGCTGCTTCAAGTCGAGCCTTTTTTTCTTCTACACCAATAAACGAATTCCACGGTTCCGCAGTCCGATTTGACATATCATAAGTGTATGTCGACCTCTTCTATTGAAGGAGACGGATAGAGTTACCAACAACAAACACCATAACACACTTAGCACATTATTGTTATTGACTACATCCTCAACATGTCAGGCCACCCAACAACATAGTTATGAATTTCGACAGGTCCCAATAATGATTCGCACTTCCTGGCATAGCAACTACCAGGAATATAGACCTAAGATGAGCATCACGGCCACCGCAACACTCGTAACAGTCGGACGCATCGTTGTAGCTGCGGACGATGCATCGCGATAAGTGACGACCTTCAGATTAGGTGCGTATTCGAACGCGCAATCCTTCCACTCCATCCCGGTCGTATCATTCGGAATCTCGCACCACAATGCGCAGTCGTCTTCGCCGGTAGACTGGACGGGATTTGGCGAGCAGCATTTCTCCATTGCTATCAGAGTTTCATTGCCCCTTACGAGACCGCCAACAGTGATATTCGTGGGGACGTCAGTGAGCGTCGGCCAATTTGGGAAGTTTGTCGGGTCGCAAGTCTAGTTCGATGATGTAGCCATAGCGAACAGAATTCAATTATTTGATGATTGTAGGCGAGTAAGGGAGGGGACACGGACACGGGGGATGCTTGGTGAAAGATATCAAGATGCCGGAATATGAGGTCATAGAGCACCGGGTTGGTGTTGGAATTTTAACTTCATTTTCGAGTTCTATTAACATTGCAAAGGGCACACGCAGTCTGTATTGGACTCTTCACTGTCCCAAAAGAAACACGGATGCCTAAATTGCATTCAACTAGGGTATGGCTATTGTAACCTTTCTGCCTAACTTATTTGTCAAGAGGAGGGTCTAAACATAGATACGATTCGACAAGGCATGCATCGCATGTACCAACATACCTAACATACATATACGGCTATGGGGGCCCCATAAGAGATAAAGAGTTTCATGATCGCGAAAGCTGAATCCTATTCAAGTCGTTACGGTATTCTCGCATATCCGACGACAATATTAATCATGTTGGTTCAACTTTAGGCAACCAAATAACGTTGGATTGGGATTGGCCAAAGTATTGAAAGTTAGGTAAAGGTAAACGGATCATACAGCTATTGCTGCAGTAGCGTCTGTAGCTTATTGAACGAGCGTATCTACTGAAACGGCCGCTCAACTGTAGTGACATACTCATTCAATGTCCCTTCTCCATTTTATATTTCTACTCCGAAACTGAGGGGCTCCAATCGAGGACGTCGTACGAGTAAGCAACATATTCTTCTAGTCCGCCTATTACACCCAACAAGGCAATGGGCATACTAGCCTGACTCTATATGTACCTAACACCAATAGAATATGAGCTCCAGCACGGGCGGCCGACGGGGAGGCTCTAGGTAGGGGGCATATCATCACAGGGTCACAAGCAACACTCGAAGAGAATCTAGTAGCAGCATTACTACGGGGCTGTAGTATACCTTATCAGACTAACTCAAGCGAATAACCTGACATCTATAAACTCAAATATGCATCGCTTGACTGTTGAATTATATTGATCATAGAAGCTAGAAAACAAGATTCTGTCACGGAAAATGCGATACCATTGGTTCCGCGTGGGAATCAACGGTACAGAAGACACTCCACGAGAGGTTCATGTCTGGAACAGCCCTGAGATTATGTGCCTTGGCGTGACACTATCTGTACCATTATTAGCATTTTCGCAACGGGAATATTTGTCCTTAACGTTCCCCCCTCCAAATCCTTCTTATGGATGGCATGGAAGTCAAGCCTCTAAAGCAGTTTGGTGAGTACGAGGTGTATCTCTACCAATGTAAGCCGTTAACATATCCAAGATCAGGGACCGGCGCCGGGGGGCTAAAACTCACTTCTTTAGTCGTAGAAGAACAGAGAGTCGTGATTTTCCATGTCTCCAGGTAACTATATGTGAATGGATTACAATTGATAGGCACGATATCCGAGACTAGTTTGTAATGAGGGCCAACATCAGGTAGTAGAGTTAGGGAACCCATTCTACTATGGTGGCAGCACAAGAGAAAGGCTTTACAGTCTTACCGTTGGCGAGACGATTCGTGGGAATGATACATAACTATGTAAATGAAATTTCTGAGGGATATGAAGCTAACATTGTAAGGTTCGGTGCGACCAATACATTCACGATTCTGTAATACTGACTCTGTTCCAATCAAGATTCTATACGTCTCCAACAGATACTCGCGTTGAAACCGCTCATCTTCCAACTGACAAGCAAATATTGATTAAATATTAAAATAATCAAGTCATATATCCTCCCAAAGTTTTGGTTTCGCGGCAACGTCATTAGCTATACGAGCCAGCCCGATCTGGTGTTGTGTCATCTTTTCTGCTCACTGATTTACTACTTAATCCTATTGTTCCATTATGAATAATCACATTGAATGGCAGCGAACTACAATAGAGGTACCCGATTTCTGCCCATTGAGCTTATTGCATTGCCCTTGAGCTCAATGCAACGGGTTCCATCAATGGCGGCGGTGATCGTGAGCTTTAGTTCTTATACTCGTGATATCGCCTACCTTCTCATTCCTTTCCTCTATATCTTCTCCTATATCTTCTCATCAATCTTTCACCATCGTTCTATCTTCACTCCTGATACCATTTGCACCCACCCCAGTCAACATCATTAGGAACGATCCAAGATGGCCTCCCAAGAATATCAAGTCGTACCTTACTTCGACTCCCTACCTGCCGAGCTTCGGCAGATGATCTGGAAAGAGTCGGTGCTGGCAGTAATGGAAAACCCTGAGGTGCTTATCATTGACCCTCAATCTGTTGGCACCAGCGCGTATATCAAGAATTCTTCTTTGCCATTCCCCCTTGTTAATATCGGATTTCCGGCAGCTATGCATGTCAACCGCGAGTCTCGAGATATCGCGCTCTTTCATCTCAATATGGTAGATCTGTCACCATATCCATGGAAAAAATGCCCTGTTCCCCAACGATGCTTCCGTCCAGAGATCGACACACTCTACTCGGCACGTTCTGTAGTACCTCAATTGGATTTCTCCAAAGAAGAGATAGCAAAGGTTCAGCATTTGGCCATTGACCTGAAGGACACCTTTGTTGTCGAAATGTCCTACTTCTTTGGATACACATTCTTGCAAATGCCCGCCCTGCGCACATTACGCCTTGTACTACCTACGGCGCGAGAAGCCGTCGATCTTGGTTTCAGACCATTGTGTGTGCCGGACCGACGATGCGCACTGCGGCCTATTGGGGCAGACCGGCTTGATCGAGTACAAATCTTTTCGCACAACCTACACCTGTACAGCAACCATCACTTTACTTCGCGATATTTCCCTATCAATCTAAGGACACCTTCGAAGGAATCCGGATATACTCCACTCTATCTCAAGGAGGCCTTGGAGGTAATACGTAGAATTGCCTACAATGTTATGGACTGGGATAGAAGGGAGGGGGCTGAAAAAAGGAGAGAAGCCTTGGAGAGACTCACAATAGAGGCCTGTTATATCACAGAATTTTGTTACTCGCCCTCCGGTGACTCCCGATTTGTTGCTCTGGGGGAAGACTTTCCAGATAGTCCTGATCCCAGCATTTTCGCCATAAACAGGGGTGGAAGATTCTATTCAGTATGGTAGGCTCAGTCCTTTTAAGGCTGCATGTGCTTGTCGATGGTAAGTTTATTATTTTGATGCATTCCAGATTTGCACAATATATTAACCAATATCAAAGCTACAACCGTTACAAGACCTCCTTAGCCCGGGGTATCTCAGAGCCTGCCAGTCCAATTCATCCCAAAACCCAGCGACTAGCTGACCAAAATAAATAGTAATCTGTACATGTACTTGTCGACATTCCGGCCTGGCATTACTGGAGGTATGTATCCCAGTCCTGCTGCCTACTTGCGCTTCGACTGTCACCCCTGCTCGAATCCTGCCTTATATTGGCGACATCTTCTTCGACAACCTCGACGCTCACTGTTTTGATGATTCCCTGGGGCCACGCCCCTGCAACACCCATCTCATGTACGACTGAAAGACTCTCGGAACTCCTATGTTGTGTCCTTTCGACCATCGCGTTTGACTCTTCGCTCCGCCGTCTTTCAACCCTGCTTCTTTGCGACCTCTTTGACAAGATAGACGAAGTGTCTATTTCCCTTGAATTTGTGGAATTGTTGAGCGCTTGGCTTATCGGCCGAATGCTCCTGAAGAAAAGTGACGAGATTGGGAGGATATTGGCGGATACTATATTGAGATTTTGTTCGAGTCTAGATTTCATGTTCGTTGTCAGCTAGAACTATAGAGGCCCTTAAAATAGGTCAATAATTACACGGCTAATATAGTCTTGATAACGTCAAAAGTTTGTCTCTCATTAAGTTGTATTAAAGAGATGTTGTATGTTCTGAGGACGCCAAACATAGCGACACTATATAATCTAGTTAGTATCAATGCCACTTGATTCTCCTCATACTCTAAAGCTTACGTAGCACTTGTGGTTGCAAGTAAGTAGAACGGCCATCGCACGTTTCGCGGAGTTTCCAGATCCTGAAGAATCATAATGGGAAACAACGTGATGAACAACTGTGTCAAGACATCAAAAGCTAGTCATATACCCGAATCAGCATCCCCGTTCAAAAGTATACACGAGGTCTCAAACTCAACATACCGCCTTGGGAATAACCGATGTTTTGTTGAATACCAAGGCTCCAGCAGTCACCGGGTATATCTGGTTTCCACAGCTTCTCGAGTGGCCGGCACTGCAACAGCGTAGTAAAAACATACGCAAGATTAACTAGCAGAAGAAGTGCAATCTGCACGGCTATGGCAATGCGCCAGAATCTATCCTTGGCAACAAGCCGCCGGACAAGCAAGTATATCGACACTTTACTGAGTGCCGAGCCTACGTTGAGCCATGGCTGCGCTAGATAGTCGAACTGGAGTGCGTTCTGCGGATTTTCTTGGCTCACGCTTTCAACGACAGCGAAACTCACGCCAACTATCCCTATAAACTGATCCCGAAGGCTTTCTTAGTACTAGGTTAGAGAGCGGGGGAGAAGTAGAGTTACGAACCATCGCTCCTCCAACGAAGTAATCCTCCCAACCTATCGTCTGGCTGATCCGAGATCGCACGCAGTATCGCAGGATGCACGTGAGCAAGGCAATGACCATCGTCGTGACGGATACCGCTAGCAAGGCCGACCCTCTCGAGCCAGCCATGACGGATACGGCATCGGATGAATCGAGGGCAGACATTTTCGCAAATTAAGTTAGACCGACCGCGTGAGTAGTCATCAAGATAACGAGGTTGCCTTTTGTCGTAACCACCACACTCGTAGCTAAGCTAAATAAACTTATACTATGCGCCCGCGCATGCACTGCAATGAAAGCCCAAGCGATTGAATCGAAGTTAAGGTAAAAATCCGGGGTACGGGCGTCAAGGTGGGCCGCGGTTGATGATATACTTGGATAATTCTCCGATACAGAAATGTTCCGGATAGCGAAGTCGTCATTAGCCCGAAATGAGACACCGATCTCCAGGGATAAAACTACTGCTACCTTTTCCTGGTCCCCGGCTTGTGTGAGAGGGTAGTATAGGGCTGGTAATATGATTCGCGATGCTATACGTGCCTCCAAAGAGGAGGCTAGGTGCGTGACTCTGATGGGGACGTGAATATGGGAGTGTGCTGATGATTAAGGCTAATGTTGAGAAGCCCCTATTATTTACCAAAGCATGAAGATTCAAGGGCCTAGGTGTAAATGGCAGACACTCTAGCCATGTTTTGGTCTATCTACTCTTCAACCCCGGTTGGAATGAAAAGAATGAGGTTGCCATTGTCGTATTTGCTATTAGATGGAAAGGGGTGCGCTTGAAGTACCATGATCTACGGACCCGGAGAGCGGTAAAATGCGGCGCGTAAATCTGAACGGATGGTCACATGTCTTTCGCCTCGTTATCCCGGTCAAGCCATTAATCCGGATGTTTAGAAGCACGTTCGGGAAATTAGCCGGAATCTCAAGACAGCGTCCGTGCCGTGCGTGCGATTTGTTTCTAGTCATGGTTTATACGTGATAACTGCGTAGTTCTAATTGGATGCTCTCGAGTCCAATCCTACCTACAAGCTTGAAGCCACCGCTTTTTATTCATGTTTATTTTCGGGAGGATTTTCTATAATAGAAACGGCTTGCGAAAATGAAAATGTGTGCGTGAGCAACTGAGGACAAGCTTGTTGGTATGGGGTCGGAGGATAGTGAGCGCTGCTAAAACCGCATGACGGCAGATCAACAATTCGGTGAAGTCAATTACCTACGCATGGCGGCATGAAAATGGGGTCAAGTTCTTAAAAGCTATGCATTTCTACCAGGCCTAAGCGCGCGCGGACCCAAACATACCCTGCTGCCATTGTCACCAGGGGTGACATCTAAGCATATATCGATCCCTGATCCGCGAACAAATCATTACATTTCTATTCTCTCGTTAGCTCTGCACCTCGACTTGCTGCTTCGTCCGAACACACTTCTATGGGCCTGGGTCCAGGGTCGATCAGAATGTCGATCACGATGCGGGCGATCACCTGTGGATGATCAAACAGACCTTGTGCCAGAAAACACAACGCCCCGAATCGATTAGGGACTAGACTCCGAGTCAAGTAGTGCCCGACCTGGGAAAGACGACTGCAGGACGTGGACACAGCTTGTGGAGCAAAATATATGTTTCATTTAATTTATACATTTGAATACATTGCACACTATTCTCCTAAGATCACTGAGAGCATTTGCTAAGTCATGTACAGTTTAAAATCTGGCCTCGACCTTCTTCTGGGTATCTTGCATTGCCCACGCGCTCGTCTTAGTTCTACTGAGGACGGACTTGCATTGCTCAGCCGTGAAGCCCTTAGCCTCAACCGCAGGGTTGTAGCCGAGCTTGTTCTTCTTTCCGACGGTGGCGTCGTCCACCTTAGGGGCCACCCCTCGATCGGGACGACAGTACACTGTTACGACAGCGGCACCACCAAGCCCAAGATTGTGCTGCAGTGCGAACCTCGTATTTGGCACGGCGCGGTTGTTGGCCCAGCCTCGCATGTGCCAAACCAGCTCGGCACACTGAGCAATGCCGGTGGCGCCAAGAGGGTGGCCCTTGGAGATTAGCCCACCCGAGGGGTTGACGACGACCTTGCCACCGTATGTGATGCCGCCGCTGCGCACCAATTCATGCGCCTTGCCAACTTCTGAAAGACCGAGTGCATCTATCGTGATCATCTGGTTGGCTGAGAAACAATCATGTAACTCGCATACCTGGACATCATCTGGGGTGATGCCCGCCTCTTCCATGGCGACCTCTCTGGCTCGCTTGCTCATGTCGAAGCCCATCAAGTCAATAGAACTCCTGGAGAAGAGGTTGGGCGAGTCGGTGGCGAGGCACTGGCCGGCGATGAGAATGGCCTGGTCCTTGAGATGTGGTCGTGCGTCAAGGAAGTCTTGAGAGACAAGAACAGCAGCAGCACCACCGTCTGATGTGGGACAGCATTGGAGCTTCGTCAAAGGTTCGTAAATCATAGGCGCCTTCATGATTTGCTCCAGCGTATAAACATCCTGGAACTGAGAATAAGGGTTGCGGGTTGAGTGCTGGTGGTTGATGCGTCCAATCTCCGCGAAGTCTTCCGGCTTGGCGCCATACCTAGGGACTATTATGAATATTACCCACAATAGAGACAACCATGTAGAGAGCTTACCTTTCCATGTATTCCTTACCGGCATTTCCAAACATTTGGGCGGCGCCGGGGGCGTTGGTAAGGCCGCGAGTCTCGGCCATCATCATGACCGTGGTTCCCGTAGGATTTTCGCGGTCATTGAAGAAACTCTGGAGACTACCTGACATCATCTTCTCAAAACCGACAACCAGGATGCAGTCAGCGCCGCCGTAGGCGATGGTATTTCTGGCCATGGAAAGACCGGCCGATCCGGTCGAGCAGTTGTTGTTGACGTTGACGATGGGGATCTGTGTCATGCCGAACTGATAAAAGACACGTTGACCGCATGTTGAATCGCCGTAGCAGTAGCAAGCGATGCCCTGTTCTACATCGTCGTAATTGATTTGCGCATCAAGCATGGCCTTTACACCAGCCTCAAAACCCAGTTCAGTGTAATCTACCTTGCCTCGGGGCTTGATGAACTTGGTCATGCCCACACCGAGCACGTAAACTGGTTGTTTTTGTTTGGCGGGCATCCTGGCCGACGATTTGTATTTAACTTGATTATCGATTATGAATAGGCAGAGAAGATATATACAACAGGTTTGAAGAGATTGATTCGGAATTACCACTACTGGAACCCACGTTAGAGCTGTATTCGACAAGTATAAGATGTCGTCAGAGTTGAAGTTGAAGTTGTAGGGAAAGCTTTAATTCCGAAGGTGAATGAATAGGTACATATGTTGTGCTCCCTTATCTAGAGGCTTTGCCCCTGTCAACCCCAAGCTCGGCATCCCGTTCTACACACTAGTCCACTACTACCCGCGAGGCGCGAACCCCTTTCGGCAAGGGTATGCCAAATATGCGGGGTAAGTCGACCCATACCGAGGCAATGTCTAAGGCTGGCATAGCGCTACCATTTCTTGTTCATAATCAATGCCATAATCATACCTTACCTATACGGAGTTTAATGCAGTTGAGGAAGAAGCAAACTATAAATACACTTACTACAAGTCATAAGTGGAGCGAGAGTTAGAATGGTTTCCATCCAAGATAAGTGAGTGCCGAGAGTGAGACGTTTCTACGTATATTGTACACCAGGTCTTTCTTTTGAAGTCAGTTATAGCATAACCTATCGTAAAAGCATCAGGGATTCTTCTATATGATTTAAATATGCCCATAAACTTCATAGCACTAGCCTACAAATTTACAAAGGTACTATAGCATTCGTTGGCATGAAAAACCAACGTCTTAACTTATGTAATTGGAGAGGCTTTGACCTGTGGGAGCTCGCGCTGAAAACAAGTGGTTTTCCCTAAATGAACTTTTAGATTCTAGATGAAAATTTACCTCTCCTGTTAGGCAGGCGCGATGGGGTGGCTATATTACCCCTCCCAGTGGATTCCTCTGTCACATACTCCATACATTCTACAACATCAATAGCACTACAAATGGCTACACTTGGTGAGAAGCTTACGGATTCGCTACTATGCCTTTTGGGTTTCCCACTACGGAAAAGAAACATTATTACTTCTGATTAATATCTAATACGAAAAGAGGACCGCAAAGAGATTTTTATTCCGACCGTTCCAACGAAAGCCAAAACGGACGGCTTCTTTTCCTCTACCTACAGCTCCGACCGAAAGAAAACTATACAGACCTCCCTTTTTGTTTTTCTGATTCATCACAATGTCGTCGTCGACAAGAATATATCGAGAATTACTGGTTGAGACTACGGTTGAACAGTTGAGCGACGGTTGATACTACGTGCACACTGCCGGTTTGTACCCGCTGAAGGGGCCGGAGTCGTTGAGGGTCGGGGTCACGGTTCACTGGCCGTTAGAGAGATTATAGAATGAAAGATTATTCAGTTCGAGACGGTTGAAATGAGTTTTTTTTTGGTGTCAAAAAGGTCTGGAGAATTCCTCTCGTCGGTACTCGCGGGTTGGGAGGTTTGGCCGCGTGTGGAAGGCACGGATAGGGTGCCCATATACCCCTCTCTGCACATGCCCTGTCAATTAGTCCACCAACATTCCTACATACCATTCCCTTCAATACATCTATCACTCCCGTTTATAGTTACAAGGATAGAAATTGTTGAGCTATAAATTAGTAATTCATAAAATTACATGTTTTATAGATCGCCTTTTCGAGTTGGTAACAGTGAATGAACGAATGTCAGTGTGGATAGTTTGAGTAGAGTTGTGCTGAACTTAGCGCCGAACTAGAAGGGCTTTATCGATAACAGTACTTGTTTGAGCTGAGGCTCCAGGCCAGTGAGGCTTTGTAGGTGCCTAGAAAGTGGGATGTGTCCCGCTAAGCCTGATCTAGGCGCTGTGACGAAACAGAAGTGAGACCCCCCGTCAGATCGTCGGCTTCCATCATCATCAACCTGGCCTCAACATTCGTGGCCTTTACTCTCGAGCTCTACCTGTACATTTCTTTCTTAGATATATCCGAAATTCCAAACCTTCCTATTCCCCGAAAGCGTATCCGGCCTTCAACAATTTCCAACACACCTGTCTTCTCTCGTTATCATGTCGAGGATGCCGTTCGGCGGTCTGGGACTGCCTGGAGCAAACCCACGAGCGCCTTCACGAGAGAAACAATACCCCGACGCTCCAGGGAGCTCTTACGGCAGACCCGATCCATATAGTGCAAACCAGGGATATAGAGATAGAGATCCTCGGGGGCCACCCCAAGGTGGCGGGTACGACTCGGCCCGATCGCCGGGAATGCCTCGACAGAGCGAAATGGGCGGCGCACCCCGAGGTCCTGCTAGACAGGTCCCGCTGAGAGTTGAGAAAGTCGTAGACAAATCTCTCTCGGATAGACTGATTTTCTCCAATGTGTATGTAATCTCCAATTGCCTATTTTCTCTCTCCTGAGCGCTTCTTAGACTAACTAGTCATCATGTAGATGCGCCGTATCCCCAGGCGACTTTCCTCCTCCCCGTGATGGCTCTTACCTATATATCCTTATTCGAGGCGGCCAGCCCGTTGGCGAGTTCGTCGTCACTGCACAGGCGGTACCAGGTTATCCCCGAGGTTGCATAAGCTTGTCCGACCCTCAGCGTTCATGGTGCGGCATCACAATGAGAGATACATTTACTGGCGAATTATATGACCCCTTCACGTCGGGAGGCAAGGCTTATCTTGGTTCATTAGATCTGGAAATCGGATTCGCCTCGATCAAGAAGCGAGTCGACACTCCTTACGACGAGGATGAACTCTCCAAGATTTTCATCGACACTTACCAAAACCAGGTGCTGACCCCCGGCCAGCGAATATTGATGAATGTTCGCAACATTCCCCTCGGGATCGACGTCAAGACAGTAGGGTTAGTGGACCTTGCTATGGGCTCCGATGACTCCGGTAAACAAGTATCGCGGGAAGGATCTGCTAGGGGCATCTTAACGAGCCAAACTCGAGTCCTATTCCATCGAGACGGCAAGGGCGATTTTAAATTGAAACCTTCAATTTCGAAGCCGAATTCCAACGCAATATTGAGTCCCGACTTCAAGTTCGAGGACATGGGTATTGGTGGTTTGGGCAATGAGTTCTCCACAATCTTCCGTCGAGCCTTTGCGTCCCGTGTCTTCCCGCCAGGGTTGGTCGCAAGGATTGGCATTCCCCATGTCAAAGGAATGCTTCTCTACGGCCCTCCGGGGACCGGAAAGACTCTTATTGCGAGACAGATCGGAAAGATGCTGAATGCCCGCCCTCCCAAAGTGATAAACGGCCCCGAAGTCCTCAATAAGTTCGTAGGTCAGTCCGAAGAGAATATTCGCAAATTGTTCGCCGATGCGGAGGCCGAATACAAAGAAAAAGGAGACGAGTCCAGCCTCCACATTATCATCTTCGATGAGTTGGATGCCGTCTGCAAACAGCGAGGATCAGGGGCTGGCGGTGGTACAGGTGTTGGCGACAGTGTCGTGAACCAGTTGTTATCCAAACTTGATGGCGTGGATCAGCTCAACAACATCCTGCTAATCGGAATGACCAACCGGAAGGATATGATTGATGATGCGCTTCTTCGACCTGGTCGTCTCGAAGTTCATCTCGAGATTTCGCTCCCGGATGAAGCTGGCCGTCTGGAAATTATCAAGATTCACACTTCTAAAATGAAGACAAACGGTCTCTTAAATCCCGATGTCAATCTCGAAGAGTTGGCAGGACTAACGAAGAATTTCTCGGGTGCCGAGCTCAATGGTCTCGTCAAGGCAGCAGCTTCATTTGCTTTCTCACGGCACACCGAGGTCGGGCAGCTAGCTGCTGTTAAACAGGACGTGGCAAATATGAAAATCAATCGCAGTGACTTTATGAACGCCCTGACTGAGGTCCGTCCCGCCTATGGTGTCTCAGAGGCGGAACTAGAGGAAGCACTCAGACTGGGCATCATTCCCTACAGTCCTCACATTGAAGGTACTATAGAGGAGATGATGCGTGTTGTCGGCATGATTAAAGACGACCCGAATAAATTCAGCACGTCTGTGCTTTTCCACGGGCCCAAGTCAGCGGGCAAGACCGCATTGGCAGCACATATTGCGATGCAGTCCGGCTTCCCGTTTGTCAAGATGATCACACCAGCCGATTTGGTGGGTTATCGGGACGACTTTGCCAAGAAAGATTACGTCCACAAGGCTTTCGCCGATGCGTACAAGTCCCCTGCAAGCATACTAATTCTCGATGACTTTGAACGGTTGATTGGATGGAATCCGATTGGCATGCGATGTTCCGAGACGATGCTTCAGGCACTCACAACACTCATCGTCTCCAGACCCCCCAAAGTAAGTGCCTCAAAGGACCGATATCTCGTCTACGGTAGGCATAATGCTAACATTCGTACAGAATCATCGTTTATTAGTCTTTGTCACCACCTCCAGGGTGTCTATGCTCAAGATGCTTGAGATTGACATGGACTTTGCAAAGAAGGTTGCGGTTCCTGCCGTTTCCAACCTGCAGGAGCTCAGAACGATACTGCGCGATTCAAGAGTCTTCAACCCGGAAGATATTAATGAGGCAGTCAATTTGGTTCAGCAAGGCGCAGGGACCGATAGGATCGGCGTGGGCATTAAGACGGTGCTAGACTGTATTTTTGAGGCGCGGGCGGGCGGTGGACCCAGTGCTGATATTCTAAGGACGTTCGCCGAGCTCTTGGTTGAGAAGATCCAGGAGCTGCAGGGTTAGATTTACACCTGTCTAGAGCTAGATACCAACATTAATTGAGCTGTGTACATGCGGCTATATTGATGGCACACTGACTTCAAGGGTCCGGACGGCGCGCTCCGATAATTGGGGTGCCCCGGTGTTCAACGTAGCATTATGCTTTGCCGGCGTCCCATCGTCAAATGAGACCAAGGCGATTACCGGCCGCATCACAGCTCAGTTGTTCTACGTACAGGCTGTTACTTAATTTCATTAACTGTTCACAGGACGTGCGAAAGTCAACATTGCGAAAATTCCCTACCAGATAGATTAGATGTTATTCACTAGGGTTATAGGCATCAACATATGAACACAACGCAAATACAAAAACAATGCTAGCTTTCCTTCAATAGACTTAAACTGCCCTCTAATCAGGATACACGTCATCCTACAATTTCATTCGACCCATTAATCCAGCCTCAAGTGTAAGGCAGCAGCGTGCCTGATCCGGTGCAGTATACGCGTCCTCGATATAGATATCCGCACACGAGATTCCTAGGTCAGGGCTCGTCAAATTAAGCCCAAGCCTTGTGGAATTTCTCATCAAAGTCCTGCTTCAACAGAGTAAACGCATGTAAAACGTCTACCAACCCCTTCCCATCTCCTTCCCATGCAGACGACTCGGTAGTTGTGGTGGCGGATTCATCCACCTGACTAGAAACCGCGACATCTTCTCCGCTCATATCATCGTCATCCTCGCCATCCTCCCACGAGTCGATCACCTTCTTTTTCGTCGGCTTAGGGCGTGGGATACTAAGCTTGATATCTTTCAAAGTCTCTGTAGCTTGGCCCAGAGTATCTTTTTCAGACGGCTCACGCTCACCCTCATACTCATCCTCTAGATCAATCATGTCTGGGTCGTCGGTACGAGTGTCCGCCCGAATGAAATTAGTAAGACTGGCAATAATCGTAGCCAGGACAAGCGAAAAGTCTTGCAAGAGGAACCATATGTCACCCTCCTTGATCTTGTTGTCCCGTTTCAGAGCGACGTAATCGCCGTGCTTGAGAAAGTCGTAGATGTAGGAATTAAAGGGGGTAGCCAAGTCATGAGGCCAGATCGGGATGTATGGGACTGCTGATTCTTCGAGGAATACGCCACTTCGGATGTCGGAGCACAACTCGTGAACGCTTTTGAAGTCATCCGAGTGTCCCGAGAGAGCAGAGAACGGGGATCGCAACTTTGTGGGTGGCAAATCACTAGGAAGATGAAGAATACGCGGCTCGTTGCCCCCAACTGCAATTCCACTAAAAGGCAATTTTCGGTCCGGGGTATCGTCAAGATATTGGTCGATATAAGTGCTTGCGTATGCTTTGAAGATGCCCAAGGTCTCATTGTTGTGACGTATCAATAGGTCCTCGGCCTCCCCTGGGAGACGCGGAAGCGAGAAAGAGTCGGAATCAGTATGCCGTGGGATACGGTTAAACAAGTGCGCCATAACTAATCCAAGCGTTCTTAGCGTATCTGTTGTGCTTCGATTGATATTCGAACAGAGGCGATGGAAATACCCCCCTTTCAAGAGGGAGTGGAATGCGAACACGGCATTTTCCGTAAAGTAAAGATGTCCAACAAGGCCCGCAAAGTTTATTGGTCTACCATTGGCGGATAATAGGTGTTGTCGTTGAAGATACTCGACGGAAAACCTCAAATGATGTTGGATAGACTTCCCAGCTTCTTCACCACCTAGATATAGTCTGTTCTGAGTCAAGAGAGACTCAACAACGCCTGAAGCAAAGCTAGATTGCCCTGCGGCGTCGACGAGGCCTAGAATCCGGAGGACTAACGTCGTAGTCAACGGGAAATGCCCCTTAAGATCGGGTAACCGCGATGACATGAGCTCATACGCTCGCCTTTTGCTGATGTTGCTAAATACGACATTACCGAGAAGGTCAAAGCCTCTGCGCCCTGCTCGTCCAGCCCCCTGCCTATAGTTCAAAGTGGTCAAGAAAGCAGAGTCTCCTACGAATGCAACTGTTTTACAGGGCATGTTGATACCGAGAGCGAGAGTACCCGTTGCGATTACAACGGTTAGAAACCCTTTACGAAAGAGGATCTCAACTACTTGCCGGTAGCGTCTATTCATTCCGGCGTGATGGACGGCGATTCCACGCTCCAGGGCCGAGAAGAAATGCGGCCGAATATTTTCGTCGTGCAGTGAGTGGATATAGCTCTTCAGTTTAGACCATAGGAGGCGGGAATTATCGGCGAAGCTGAACTGTTCTAGTGGTTTTTCTGGATCGAAACTTTCCCATCGGCTCACATCAGCATTTGCCTCCTCTTGCATTTTCTCCTGTTTAGTGAGTTTTTCTGTATTCTTCTTGGGCGTTTTTCTCTTGTCTTTTGATGCTTTCCACAAGTTGTAATCTTTGATATTCTTCTGCCACCCTCTGTTCGATCCCTTCCACGTCTTTTCGGCCGACTGCAGTTGTCCTAGTATAAACTCAAGTGTACGTTCGCATTCAACACGGTCATAATTGAACAGGATCGCCGGGAGCCCATCTTCTTTATGCAAGTCACAGACTAGCGCAAACGTCGATCGCCTTTCGTTAGCTAGCAATAACTGGTAGGGGGCATCGCAGGATTTATGGTCAACCTGTTCCTTGCTACCATTCAGGTTACGGTTAGCCTGTCTGTCGGGTTGCAAGCTATAACAGACCTGGTCAAAAGGAGAGGTATCATCCTGGATCCAGGTAGCGAGAATAGTCTTGAGTTTCTGTATCCATGCAAGTGCGTCGGACTTTCTGAGTATACCAGAAGGGACTTGAGGGGGCTCAAGGGAGTTATCTAAGGGGAAATTTTTAGCTTGGAGCTTTTTCATCTCTTTCCACAGAGCCAGCGCATCTCGTGGCTCGAGGCTAAGCTCTTCAAGATCAAAACCGGTCCTGAAGCGGTAATGAATTAGTATCCAAGTTCGGCGAAGCCCATCTTATACATCAGAAAAGCCATAACTTACCCGTTGACCAATGTGGTAATTGGGTGAATGAATTGAAAATTGGAGGCTGTTCGATTCGGACGGCCTAAACCTGGGACTGGAAATTGGTCGTCATGGCATAGGCCATTGAATTCGAAGTCTCGCGGAGGCGGATAATAAAACGCCCGGAGGTCAGAGTACCGTGTGTTGTGCGTTATCATCCTAAAATAGAAGCCCTTGGATGTTTGAGAGATTCTGAGCCACTCGTAGAACTCTTCGGGGTTGCCAACAGTCGCAGAAAGTGCAACTATGGGGCATGGGGCCATAAGCAAGAGCTGTTCCCAGATAATACCGTCGTCAGCTTGGCCGATACAATGAACTTCATCGAAGATGATTCGCTTGACTCGTTTTGACCAAGAATTGGCGTTTGAGGGCGAAAGTAGCATAATCTGTAGAACGTGAGGCACGGTAACAAGTATCTGGCAACCGGTAGGGTTGTTGACCCGGTAATCGCGGGTATGTATAGCCCAAACGGATCTTCCTTCATGATGGTAAGCCTTGTGGAATCGAGCTTGGATCTCAGCAGCAATCTGATTGACTAGAGCTTTTGTGGGAGCAACATATACTAGAACTCCGTCGTCATCTGCTCGAAGGACCTTTTCCATGGCATAAAAGGAAATGAACGTTTTTCCAGAAGATGTGGGAGCGACAATGAAGAGACTTTCATTAGCATCTATACTGTCAAGCACAGAACGTTGCCATGCATCAGGTTCGAATGGCACGCGGTCATCTTTGCGCGAGTCGAAAGTCCTTTCCAAGAAAGGACCACAGTACTCTAGTTGGAATTCACTGGACCCAAGGTCCCTAAGGGCTAATAAAGCATGTCCGTCAACGTCATAAACCCGGGGACGAAAACTTAATGAACGTGAAATCAGTTCTTGACGAGACCATTCTTGGCTTGGGATTCCGACGGCAGAGTTTAAGATTTGGAGTACCGCCATAGCCTCTTGAGTCAAACCAGGTAGCAGAGAGGTCTGAATAATTTGGTTGAATAATAATGAACCTATCCCCATTGCTGTAGAAAGTTTTAGATAGGTAAAAGTAAAGCTGCATAGGACGAAAGCGTACCTTGTTGGCGACTAGTTGTGGCTGCTTGTTGTTCCCAAGCGCGGTAAAGCGTGTCGCATAGGTATAGCGACACTTCTGCGCCGATTATCGCCTTGTCTTCCTTTGTTAGACTTAAAAAGTACTTCATAGCCTTCTGAAAACGCTTGATCAGTACTGTCTCGTGACTAAACTCTTGGGCAATTGTGTCCCAGTGCCGGAATGTGGCGATGTTCTTCTTCTCCAACTTTCGAGCTCGAGTTTGCAGTGCGGTCTCATGAGCGCTATCCTTGCCAGAGTCTCCTCGGGGCCTTTTCTTCGCTTCGGGGTTGGTGAGTGTCTTGGATGAGCGGTTCACTGGTTTTTGTTTCGAAGGGAGCGTCGAGGCTTCCACCAATATGGTTTTGGGCTCTATTATCTTTCCTGTTGCATTTGTGAGACTAGCTGAGTATTCTAGCGTATCCGCCATGAATTTTTGGTTTTTCTTCCTAGCAAAGAAGCCGGGTTTTCTCTGTATCGTTTTCGATTCTAGTACTACTTTGGCGTTGTGCCAATGTGTGAGCTCTCGGAAAACCTTGCTTTCATTATCCTCTTCGTGAAGCTGCGCCGTTTGAAGATGTACCGGTTCGAGGAACTTATTCAAAAGCCCATGATTGAATGGGAGAATCGTCGCTTGTAGTGAGCTCCAAGAGGCCGCCGACTCGACTTGTGGCTTCTCTGCCTCTGAGTTTGTTGAAGTCCGCAAGCAGTTGCTGTCTAGTAGTGAAACTCCGCTCCATTCCTTAATGCACATGATCAATGGCTTTGCCTTGTCTATCAGTGTGGAAGGGATAGACCCCTTTTTCGAAAGAACGACGTGCAAGGATAAGAAAAGTCTACCATCAATAATGTCAAAAATATCCCAGTCCAATCCTCTCGCGAGTGACTCTCCTGGATCTGATCCGATGATATTGGTTACTTCTCGACAGAATTGTTCAAGAAAGGTGCTGACAGTCTCGTTAATCCTACTAATATTTAGCATCGGCTCTGTGAGTACCAGTGCTCTGTCTGCTAGCTGCGTATGGCTAATGATTACGGCGTGTAAAATCATAGCAGCTGCCATGATTTTGTACGTTTCTATGCAGCTACTTTGTAAAACTTTGCAAAGCGCGGCCATAGTCAGTAACTCCCTATAGCTTCTCCCTCTATAGAGAGTCCAGTCAAGCTGTAGCACATTTTCTGTAGTCTGTAGGCTTGTAATCGGAGAAAGTTCTTGTTGGGGCGTTAAAGACCGTATCCTGTGGGCCGCCGTTATCATAGGCACTATTACCTGATTTGTTCATTAGCCTTTATGAGAAGTAAACGATCCACAGTACGAGAACAGTTCGGGTTCCATTATTGACACCTACCCTAGAACTCTTGAATTCTGTACCGCGAATCAAGGCTACACTGTGCCTCAATCGAATGAACTGATGGATCATATAGTGAAAGGCTGCTTGTTTGGGGTCATACTGCCTCGAATCGGCGTTGCCGTCGTGACAGAGCAAGAATGTCGCCGGGTTCTGAGCCAGGTATTTCCGAAAGGTTGGACTATCGATTGATGGAAAAGAGAGGACTAATACGGTGTCCTCTTTTCTCCTAGCCCCGTTCGCAGATCGTCGAAGATGCTGAATTAAGATAGCCCTTGTCATTTGGTACTTGTACCTCAGAATCTCCGGAGTCGTCAAGGGAGCACACAGCTCTTCTTGGTTGTCGAAAAATACAAGATGAAAGTTACAGCCCCGTACTTGGAGGTTCTTGAGGAACGATTCCACTGCGAATATTGCATGAAGAAGTTGGAAGCCAACTAAGCCGAAGGCGTATTAGTAATAAGACAACACTGTCTCGAGAACAACGACAAGGCGGTTGTGCAAACCTCATCTTACCATTATAGTCTACTACCGAAATGGTGATGGCATAGTGTAACAGTGAGTCACCATCGACTAGAAACAGCTGTTTCCCGCCAAAATCTCCGACGATGTCAACCCTGCGGGGGCGAAGACTCGCATACCATTCCGCGAGCTTCACGCAGGTCTCATGGTCTATGTTTGACATGACCGGTTTTAGGACACCCGAGATGGGCTCTTTGATGAGGTTTCTGCCGAAAATCGAGTAGCCTGATGTGTCTTGGATGGAAAGGAGGGAAGGATAGAGAGAGAATCAACGGCGATACTGTGATAAGCGTGCCCAAGTTGGGCATTGAGTCTTCATAAGAGGCTCGCTGACTAGAGTTGCTAATCAGCGACGTTTGCTGACGGATGAGGAACGTTGACAAGTGAAAACTAGGATACCCCGCCCCATGACCCGGCCATCTTTAGAAGGTGCAATTTGTTTGCTGCCTTTACAATCAAGTGCGATTGGTTTGCAGAATTGCGCCTCCGCGATTTGCTAGAAAATTTGCGAATAACTACAAACGTTGCCCATACAGTGAATTCATCAGCTGTCTAAAGTACCTACTACTTAAGCACACCATCAGTCAGCGCAAATCCAGACTTGGAGCTCTGATGATTTGTGCGGGGGGAATCCAAATACGCCGTGCTATTTCTCGCGTGTCGCCGGGAACCCAAGGGTGATGGAGTTGATGTTATGATTTCAACGCCGAGAGAAATGCGTATACATACGTGCTCCTCTCTAATCGTCCTCTTGGACACCACCACACCTACTTAGTGGGTAGTAAGTATGCCAGTGTCACCGAGCAATCATACCTATACGCCTACCCTACATACGTACCTTTGGAGGATATAGGATATTTCAAGTAGATTTGACATCTAGTCTCACAGTGGCCGGCTCGCAACATCGCGCGGCTAACAGCATATGACATTCTGAATCCGCCGCTACCCGGTATCGAGGGTATCAAGACTCGGAGGGCCAGCCATGGGCTGTTAGTTTCGGTTGAGGTCTCTTCCTCCTTTCTTGGGCGTTACACTAATGACGGGAGCTAAAGTAGATAAACCGTGCATTAGCGTCGGTAGTGGAATGGTATCTACACTACTGTCAGTAACTGATTATAGGACAACAGTCTTGGCGGTACCAATATGATCTGGCATCTCGTCATAAGGCGACATAAGTAGTTGAAAATTATGAATGGACACTGTTAGATATCTGTGAGCGCGTAAATGATATATGGCGTCATGATGCATGTTAGTAGGAGGATGAATTACTGTTTGTCATGTCTGCCTGGGTATCTAACTACTTAATGTATCTTGGGTACCTCTAAATTATACTGAACTACCCGCGATAAGACATACCTACTGTAGCAGTAGCGACCCACATGGTCCTAGGTCATTCCCCACTACATGTTGCCCACTATATGTATCACTTCGTACACAGTAGCCTACAGTATTAGCCATTCATCCATCTACAACTCACTACAATACAATACAATACAATTGGACCCATACTATTACATCTACACTACCCGTCAATACTACCTACACTAGTACTATTAAAATGCCTATACCTAAAGTTGGTGGGTCCCGTCACCCCACCTCCCGGTTTACCCGCCTATATTAATTTCTAAACACCTGCAACAAACCCTTTTACAAACAGATTCTATACTACCCATCTTAGCTACATCGCCTCTGCTCAACATGAAATTGAGTCTCTCTTCTCGCCCGTTCCGTATTTAGCATGATGTCTGCCTTGACCCGTAGTGCGGGATAGACGTCCCTAGTTAGCATAATCCGAAGTTCGGGCCATTGTAGTCCCTTGCACAGAGCCATCTTAGGCATCATTCCACTAGCCAGTCCAATACTGCCAAGAAGTTGCTTGAGCTCCACAGGAACATTCACCCTCTCGGTTTCAGATATAAGTAGTACAGGCTCCTGTCTTCTAAATCCGACCAATATCGTGCTGCGTTCCAACCTAGGGAACGCGTGCAAGGTTTTGGGCAGCTGTAGAAACACCGATGCGATATACATCGTCAAGTCCAACAAGATGATGGCTCGGATATTTCGAAGGGCTATCTTTTGATCCAAGGCGCTCCCGAACGCTGAAAAGCTGCCGTTGTGCAGTCGCTCAGGAAGGGAGGAGTTCATGGCGATGATTTTAGAGCTGAAGAACGCCTCTCTCCCGAGACTGCGAATGCGACGGCTAGTGCTATTGACGAAGAGCCAGTTATCGAGATGGGCATGCTGCGATGACAAGAAATAGGCTGTTCTCGCATTCAACTTGACGTGGTGGCAGGGGGGCCGGCACTCGCGACGCTCGTTGGCAGCTTGTACGCAATACTCGGGGAAAAACGGGGACTCGTTTTCCATGGCATTGTTTAGAATCTCGAGGAGAATTTCGTCGGGTAACCGATCGAAATAGGTAATAGAAGAGCTTGGATTAGACATTACGGCCCGGCGCAAGGCTTCCTCAGTTAATCTAGCGAGACGAGCGAATATCGGGAGATAGAACGACAGTACTAGGATCCAGTAACCCTATTGATTTGACGTCATGGTGATTTATCGCAAACGGATTCAAGGTTGGCGAGCAACCAGGGTAGTACCCAGGGGAGGGGCCATATAGCTAGATAAAATATATTAAAGTACCTATAACGCATCTCCCACTTGGATTGGCCACTTTTCTAGACCTTCGTACACGCATTTAGAAATAATTTAACAACAATACGTACAATTAATTCAAACTATTTAGAATCTAATTTGCTAAACGTTTTTATATTGTTTTAACAAGTTTGCGCATTATAGCTAAGTTTGCTGCAAGCTTTATAACGTTAGGCGCGTATTTTTGTTTTTTTTGTATAACAATTATTTTAACAGTTTTTACAATTTTTTTGCTTAACTATGTTTTTAAAAGCTTATAAATCTTTTGCTTTTTATATAATAAAAAATTTTTTATTTTATAATTAAATTTTTTTTATATAACAATGTTAATTAAGCTAATAATTTATTTTACAAAAAGTTATAATCTTTTTTTTTAATAACATAAAACAATATATAACATTAGTTATATTATATATAATTTAGCTTATATTTTTAATAATAAATATTAAAAAGCTATTTTAATATTATATAATTTTTAATTTAATATATTAAAA